>APFE031334611.1:22019-63399 GCA_000404065.3 Pinus taeda | reverse complement strand
AGACTAAATACAACTAGTTCAACTAAGTCAAACTGAACACAACTCCATCAACTCCTTAATCAACTCCACCAAACTCAACCACTTGAGTTCTAACTGAAGTCCATCATGCAATAGCTCAACTAACCCATAGGAAAAATGTATTTCCTTCTGACAGTTGCATGTGCCACATCCGTAGCTCGAACTGAAGTGCTGCAAGAGGATAAGATAATGTTTATAGTCCAAATATTATTAAGAGCTAATAATATTCTACTGTTCTATTTTTAGACTGGCAGTCTAAAAATAGACTCCGCCCATATTTCTAAAAATAGAGGTCCATCTATTTTTACCAACATGACCAATCATCTATAAATAGCATCCTACAACTCATAGACCATGATCCATATGTCTAAAAATAGACATAGTCTAAAATAGACTTTGTGCCAAAAATAGCCTGCGGGCCCACTTAGTGAAAGCGACTTCTTTTCACTAATCTCCATCATCTTGTTGCATTTTCAACAAAAATTGCCTCTTGTCTCAGTAGGATCCTAAATTTAGCATTGCCTCTACCACCTTATCATAATGATCTCATGAGGGAGATATTGTTGTTGATAGTAGAAACCCTTCAAGGGTTGAACAACATGATGCTTCCTACCTTTTAGAAGTGGCGCAAAATTTTAAAACTCATGGCAGAGTTCAACTTTGGCACCTTTATGCTCAATTTAGAATGTGATGACTTAATATTTCAGTTGCTCCACACCTTTTACACCAACATTACATTAGTTCATCCCAACAGTGTCAAAACAATGATGCAAAATATTGTGTCCTTGTTATTAAAAGGAGATGTTGACATTTGCAATATACTAAGGTCCAAATTCTTGACGCTATGGAGAAAGGAACTAGTTGTATCATTGACCTACTATGATCCATTCGAAAAGGTTGTCATGCAAAATATAACATTTCTTAGAAATGTGTTGACTAAGAATGAGTTGAAGAGGATGGACGGAAGGAGTAAGAACAAAGGAAATAAAACATGTAGCAAGAATGAACTAAGAATGAGAAGACTATGATTTATCTGTAAGGGACCTTGGGAACTTAACCATTCATGCCCATGTGATAAGAAGGAGGAAACACAAGAAGAACAGTTGGAGACTTCTTCAGATCATGGGGATTCATCTATAGTTGGGTTCAACAATTTTTAGGAGAGAACCCATGAATGATCCAAGCACTCAAGTATAGATGGTGAGCAACAACACAGTTTTATTTAGAGGGACTTGTGGGACAAGCTGATGATAATCAACCAGCTTGACAAAGTACATGGGGAAAGGTAGGAGGTAATTATTCCTAATGATGTGGTAGACTCTTGTACAACAAAGTCCATATATATCCAAGAGGACATCCATGAATGATATGAGTAATCAAGTGTAGATAGAAGTCGACCAATGCATCCATGTTTGACAACTAGAGAGGATGAACAACAAATTGTCCCCACAAGTGGAGAAGGCCAAGGAGAAGGCATTCAAGGATATTTAAGGAGCCAGTAGTAGTAAACCACCATAATGAGTGTGATCATGACGGACAACATCACAAACATAATATGCAAGATGGGCCATTTCCAGAGAGTTGGTCAAAGGCTCAAGTTGAATTTGTGATAGTTGGTCATCTAGTGCAGACAGATGCAGAGACATTCAACGAGGCACCAAAACCTCTAGGAGAGGATTGTTGGGGGAAATATTAACCATTTCAAGAAATATATTATGATGTTGAAGCACAAGATTCAAATAGTCTGAGGCATTGTCTTACAAAAGAACATGAAAATTGAGGAGCCCATAAGAGTATGTGTCGATTTAGCATTCAAGTTGTCTAGTGTTGAGGAATGACTCAATTCCCTCACAAGGAAGCAAGATGAGTATAGTTGGGAGTTCTACAGTAGCTCTCTACAAGAGTACATAGATAGAGCTTGCAGCATTACCAACCCACCTTGAGTGCAAGGCAGATTTTTCCAAATGGATCATGTTGAGTGACCAGGTGGAGCAACAAGAGTTGGGCATCAAGCAACATCAACAAAGTAGATGTATTCCATGTGTAGGTATTCATCCTTCCCATGGGGTGGCTTGGTGAGATATTATGAGTAGTTACTCTATTGATGGGATGATTCTTAGGAGGATGCTCTTATCCAAGGGCATATCACATCATGGGCCCTTAGGCATAGACTATTATGGAGGGATGAGGTGGTATCATAACCCATAGGTCCTGTGACTTAGGTGGCATTGTGATCTAGGTGGATCTATTGATGGCAACATTAGTCAGAGGATTGTTTGGGATCTAGGTATTGAAGGATCCATTGATGTTCGTTTAGTAGGGAATCATAGGGTAGTATAAAGGTTTGTATGGTATCTTCATATTAGCATAGAAATGTGTCTTCTATGGATAAATGTGGATTTCTTAAGGGAAATAAATTTTGGGGTGTGAGGATTTGTAATATTCCCTTTTCTTGATATGGTAAAAATGGACAAAATTAGCCCATGGTATTTACTGTGGTATTTGACCATGGTATCTGCCCATGGTATTTACCTTCATTTTTCGAGGGAAAAAATAAAATAAGGTTTCTAGAGAGTACATCAAGCCTATAAAAGGGGATATGAGCTAGGCATTTGAAGCATCATGAGTTGTCTATTTATTTTGTCTTTGTTGAGAACTTGGTGAGGCCACTTCTAGTTTGACCATAGGGGTGAAAACCCTATGGGTGTAATTTTTCTAGTGGATCCATCTAGTGTCCACGATTGTGCTTCAGTGTCTTTGATTTATCATTTGATGAAAAATCGTGCATGTCATTGTAGGGGCTTCGATATTATTGTATGTGATGGGGCCCATCATTAGGTACATTTTGAGGTTCATTGTGTTATCCTCCAACCCTTAAAACTCTCATTTTCTCGCATTAATTCACATTTTTAGCCATAATATGCTTAGTAAGAAGACTAAGGGTGTTTGTCATATTGCATGGCCTAATGTGGTTGATATTCAAGAAAATGAGGCATTTTTGGAGATATTCACCATGCAGGGGATTAATGGAGGAAACTAGAGAGAATATAGGGGGTTTGTCCACCTCATTCACTCCCTAACTTAGTTTTAGATCAAAACATCTTCACCAACAACTTGAATTCACTAGTAGTCGAGGAACTCCAAGTGCATGACAAGGTCAAGAGGAACCAAACCCACAAATTACGAGATTTCGGAGGGAGAATTCCTCCTTTCAAGGGAGTTGTCCCTCAATTACTTTTGTATAAATAAACCAATTGAAAGGCTCATTAGGATTCAATTTTTTGTTGTAGCTAGGAGTAGCTACTGAGATCCTAGTGCTTGAAATTGTTATTCTTAACTTTGATATGATGCATGAGACTATTATTTTATGTTAATGAGAATTTTACCATTGATCTACATCTGAGTTAGTTTTGGAGGGCTGAATCCCTTGGGTTTGGGCCTAACCCAAAGGCTTTAGTCCATCTCTTGTACTTATTTCTTGTTCTTGTTCAAGGTAGTGCAATTCCTTCCTTGTTTCAATATAAGTTATATCACAAAAACTTGTAATTGTAGACTTTCCTATCACCTCTCTTATCAGAAGAGTGTTTCAAAAATATCTACAATCACAATCCAAAAGTATGTGTTTATGATTTCTTGAAAATGGATAAACGTTAGTTTGCGATCCTTTTGCATGCTTACTTTCTGAAACTTAGGAGTTAGTATCATTATCTTGGTGATTAAAGTAGTGTTGTGGGATAGAATATATTTTAATCAAATTTAGCTCATCTTTTCCATGTTAATTTGTCCCACTGCATTATTGGTCATTTGATGCATGTATTTGACTAGTTTCAGGAACTTTTTTGATTTGCAGGGGTGGGTACACCTTTCCACATTCACCTGATCCTTTCCATATTCCTCCTAGGCACCTCACCTTGCTTCCCAAATCTTCCTCTGAAGTCACTATGTTAAGGTAAATGAAGGACGTCATGGGCATCAACTTTGGTGCAATATAGACCTCTAAGAGGTCCTAAGATTGGATAAGGGGCTCCCACACCCTTCATTCACCTCTTCCTACCTTCATCCACCTTATTCTGCCTTAAAGCCACCATTTCTACCCTCAAAAGGCTCTTTTACCCCCCCTCGTGTAGCAAAACAAGACCTCTGGTAGCAATATAGGACCTCATGTAGCAAACCTGTAGCATTGTTTTCTTCAACCAATTTTGCTCCATACTTTGATCCTAGCATATTTAAGTTAAACAATGGCCCCGAAAATGTGATTTGATGATTAAGGAAGACTCTAGGACTACTCCAACCTCATCCTTTCCTCACTACAACCATCATATAGAAAAACAAAGTTAGAATTAATAATTTTCTTTATAGATGTGTTAAATATTGGATTCCTTATTTTAAAGCAAGTGTGAGTAGATAAATGATGCATACAAGTAGTTTATTGGTTTGATTAAATGTGCCAATAGAGTAGCATGATTTACTTTTGCAAATAGACTAGCCTTTTCCTTTCGTGCAATTTCAATTAGCATTTACATTTAATGAATGACATTTTCACCTTTGTAGTTAGAATCATTCTCATTTATGCTTTCAATCATTTTCTGAACACCTCGATCTGATTTCATGATTGAGGGTGACATGAGTAGAACCTAACATGTTGTGCATATAGCACTGTCACCTCTAAGTTTGTACGAACCCTGGGTTGATAATTTGAGTTGAGAAGCCCTCCGGAGTTGCAACATCCTTGGTGCAATACTAGGGCTCGTCATTTTTTGGCATTGTTGCCGAGTAGGTGTCTAAGTAGGTATTGTGTCTACTTATAAGTTGTTTTTTTTTTGCATCAATCTTATTATTTTGAAATTTTTGAAAAAATCCTAAAAACAAAGCTAGTTCTTTCATGCCTCATAGGAGTAGGGATAACCAAGGGAAGTCATTTCCAAAAACCCCCACTCCCTCAAGCAGTCAACCTTCATTTGTCTTCAGTGACTGTGAACTTCCCTCTCTAACTACAAGGGAGTTAGAAGACCATTTAGGTGAAAAAATTGAAATTTTTGAAGAGCCAATAGGGTAAGAATAACCTATCTCACCTACCCAAACCATCACTGAAAACAGGAACAATGAGTTTTTCCCTTTTAGAGAAACCAATGGAGAGGCTAGAATGAAGAATATAAGCCCTGTTGCCCTTCCACACTTTCATGGCCTAACCTTTGAGGATCCTGAAACCTTCATGTTTGATTTAGTTGTTGTATGTAAGACCTATGACTACACCTCTAATGAACAGACGCTGAAGTTGCTTCCATCTACCCTCAAAGATACAAATTTTCTCTGGTTTATGGGATTACCTAGAGGCAACATCACTACCTGGGCCCAAATGCAAGAAGTATTCAATGAAAAATACAAGGATTATTGTAGGTCCAAAGAGACAAAGGAGGAAATATTTAAGATGATTATTGGACCTGATGAATCCTTAGAGGACTATGAGGAAAGATTCCAACTCAATTATAGGAGGGCCAACTGCACCCTTGATTCCGAGTCACTAAATCTAGTTCTTCTCTGAGGGATCAGGGAATATGTAATGGAAACCCTCAACATTATGTCTGGAGGATATATCTACTAGTTTCCTTATGATGGCATCAAAACTATATTCAAGAATCACTCCAGGGCTGCTAGGAAAAAGGGTAGGTCTAGCCAAGGCTTGACCAGTTCTTCTCCCTCAACAACAACCATTAAACATGCGATAATAAGTATGTTGGAGGATTTTAAAAGTGAAATGTTGCATACCTTTTATTTTTAAATGGATATTATGAAAATAAAAAGGAAGCAAGAGGAGGCAGAAAGGGCACTAGCTATCTTTTGTCCTAGATGCACTAAGAGACACCCTAGGAATGAGTACCCTCTAAATGTCATAGAAGTCTACTCTATCTGTGAAGAAAATCATGCCACATACAAATATCCCTCTTTGTCAGGTATGAAAGTTGTATACCAATGCACAGAAGGTAGTGCAAAGCAACTCTATTTCATTAACCAAAGGAGGCCTCAATGTCCTCGGCCATATAACCAAGGCATACAAGGTGCACACTATCATCATTACAACCCAAATCAGAATGCACCTTTTCAGCCTTGGTACTCTTTCAATCATCCATCATGTCCCACACCACCTTCTTGGATTTATACCCCTTAGTATCCTCCTCATCCTATTCACCCTCCTTTCCATCGATATCCACCTCAATCTTTCCAGTGGGGTAACCCCTCACAAGGGTGGAGGCCTCAGACAACCCAACCTCCTACTTTACTACCTCCACCACAACCTCAACCACAAATAACTCACCACACCCCGCCTAAGCAACCTCAAATTCCTACTCAACCTAATTTGAATCCGAACAATAAGAATGCACAACAGGTCTATAGTGGGGAGACATTCTATCCTGCCTATGTTGTGGAAATTCAAGAGATAAATGTTTGGTCTGGGAAGGTACTCCCAGATAATCAACCAACTTCCCCACCTGAAGAGCTTGAAGAAGAGAAGGAAGAGAGTGCCCCTCAAGTTAATGCAACTCCTTATCCTGAAAGTTTGGTCCACCCTAAACAACAAACCCAAGAAGAGCATGAAATTCATGGAGAATTGAAGAAATTTTGTGTCAAGATATCCCTTCTCGAGGCCATAAAAGATGTTCCCATTTACAACAATATTATTAAGGAAGAATGTTTCAAAAAGCCTAGGAGAAGAAGAAGAGATACCCCCATAAAAAATGTTGTTTGACATCTATCTAATATGATGCTAGGAAGAGTATCTCCCCATAGTACATGGATCCTAGTATCCCAGTAGTGGATGTGCATGTCCCTAATACCTTGATTTATCTTGGGTCTGAAATCAATATAATGACCAGGGAAACCATGTCAAATATCAACCTCCAAGGGCCTTTAATAAATACTACTATAGTACTTCATCTTGTAGACAGATCCACAGTATCCCCTAAGGGAGTTATTGAGGATGTGATGGTCCCAATTGACTCTTGGTAATAACCTAGTGATTTCCTGGTTCTCCAGCCTAAAACCAAGTTTGATGGCTATCCTCTCATCCTAGGAAGACCTTGGATGGTCATTGTTGATGCCTAAATTAGTTGCAAGGCTGGGAACATGACTATTAATAATGGACATTTATCAAAACAACTTGTGTTGTATCCTCCTGCCCAACCTTCTATTGAGCATGATATACCCTTATGTTTAAAGGATGAGGAAGAGGAATAATTTTATCAAGCATCCTTCTACCAAGTCTGCACTCTAAATATTTTTATAGGAGTGGGGCGACTTGGAAGATTACCTTATTGATCATATCTTATAGAATCATCCTCCGACTACCATACCAGTTGATGAACTATTGAAATAATTTGAGAGTAGTCCTTGGACTGATTTTTTCTCTGTTAACTCTATCCTAGAACATGTCAAGATTATAGAAATTGGCCCATCCATAACTTTAAAGATCAACCCATCTCTCTTAGCTGAGAAGGAATGACAATTATGCAATGTGTTGAGGAAACACCTGCATGCTTTTGCTTGGGATTATAAGGAGATGAAAGGTGTGCATCCTTCAACCCGTACTCATCATATTTACATCAAAGAGGGATGAAAGCTTGTGCACCAACCCCAAAGGAGGATGAAACCAACTCTTAAGGAAATAATGAAAGAGGAGTTACAAAAACTACTAGATGCAAGGTTCATATACCCCATTTCAAATAGTGAGTGGGTGTCCCCTCTCATTTTAGTCCCAAAGAAAAATGGGAAATGGAGGATGTGCTGACTATAAATAACTTAACAAGGCTATAAAGAAGGACCATTTTCCTTTGCCCTTCATTGACCAAGTCCTAGATGACCTTAGAGGGAAGAAATTCTTCTCTTTCCTAGATGGATTTAGTGGATACAACCAATACGGATCAGCCCTGAGGACCAAGATAATACCACATTCACATGTCGTTGGGGTACCTTTTCTTATAGGGTCCTTCCATTCGGTTTGTGCAATGCCCCTACTACTTTCCAGAGGGAAGTTCTAAGTAACTTTGTTGAACTTGTTCATGACACTGTTAAGATAAACATGGATGAATTCACTCCTTATGGATATGACTTCTAGGAAGCTCTCTCTAATATTTGCAAAGTCTTATAGAAATGCATTGAAATGAATCTGTCATTGAATCCTGTTACACGAAAAATTATCACCATGACTTTCTGTAATCAATATGAGTCTATCATCACTCATACATACCTCCTTTGCAAGTCTTAAACCTCAGTTCTACATATCAAGCTTTGAAAATGAGAGAAAGACCTTATAAATCTCTAAAACACTTGTTTCGCACTTTCTCTTAGCATTACCTGCGGTGCCGCACCCACTGGTCATGTCCCATGCGCACATGATTGCTCTGTATCTGCATATATGGGTGTGAACCCCTGTAAAAGTTAAAAAGGTGCGAGTTTATTCTTAAAAACTCACTTTGAGTCAATTCTGGAAGCTTCTAGATGGAATCTTGCACTGGCAAGTTCGCTCCTTGAGGGTGCATGCATCCCATTCCTTAAGGAGCTAACCCCTTGATGTGAGGGGCTTATCCCCTTGAAGGAGGACTCTGTCCCTTCAATGGTGGACCTGTAACCTCCTTCCCTTGCACTATAAGCTTTGGGCTAGTTACTTAGGAGGTTGAAAGCTGAATATTTTTGAGGGTATATGCTGCTGGAACTTAGTCTTCCTAATTGGGATTTTGAGAGGAAAGATCACATACCTTTTTGATCTCATTTGGGAGAGAGTGGGGTTTGTCAAAGTAGAGGAGATTCCTACCTGGACCCTGGGAAGAGTTTGTACAGCATCAAGGCACTAAGGTTGTAAAGTTCTTCTTCTCAAAGTTAATACAATCAAGTTTATTTTTCTCAATAAGCTGTGTTTAATGGTTTATTTCATAGACTCCTTTATCACTATGATGAACATGATTTATTGTATTAGCTATGCAGGTGTTCTTTGATGTGTGCTTGTTTGTGTTTGCAGGTTATTTAAAGGAAACTCTTTGAAGTTGTTGGAGAAAAGCTGCCACAAACTAGCATTGGACTTAAGGTAGGGTCTAAAACACCTCTTAGTGTTTATTAATGAATCGAAATATGTTTAGAGAAAAGTAGATTTGCTTGTCTTGCTTGTTGCTAGATATCAATTGATACTAGGGAGATCAGTCTTGTCTGCAAGAATGATTTATCCGCTTAACAAATTGGCGACTCCGCTGGGGACGGGATTTGATTGTTTAATTTTCCTTTATCTTTGATTTGAGAAACTTAATCTTTTGTTTCTGCTTTTTACTTGATGTGTGTGGGATTGGGTAGTTTGTCAGTCCTGGATTGATTTTTTAATTTTTAGAAATTTTTACAAGGACCGCACGTTCTGTTTAAGTTACAGTGTGGACTTGTCCGCACTGTTACTTTACTACACAGAGCGGTACCGCACCTGGTTATACTGGGGGCTTGCGGACCCTATCAAAATTTTTGAAAATCTTGAAATATTTTCGTCTAGTTTAGTTTAGGTTCTTTCTGTTAGTTTTATCCTCTGCCTAGATCTACATATATCCTGTTAAGAGTCTCTCATAGGTAAATTCCATTGGTGTTGTGTTTTGAATGAATTTCTAGAAGTTTTTGCATGCTTGGTTTGGTCCTCACTCAGTATTTGTAGTGACTTGAAGCTTAGAAGCCTAAGAGACCTTAGATCACCCTGGAATATTTTGTCTTCTTGATAAGTCTGGCTAGTTTGTGAGATCTTCCTTGGTGAAAAATCGATTTTGTTTCTCTTTTCAAAACTTTGAATGAACTTGGTCATAAGTTGTGGATTTCATTTTTTATAAAAAACATAGCTGGGTGTTTTTTTTTTATTTGTCTCGCTGAACAAATTAATCCTTAGTTTGCTGAATAACTATGTAAAAACATCCTCAAAAACATTTGAAGCTTTTATTTCAATTAGTTTTAAAAAGTTAGATCTCAAGATTAGTTTTTTCATAGTTTTGAGTGTGTTTTCTAGAAATTCTAGTTTCTATTTTGGAAAAATTGTTTTTCTAGTTTTGAGTGTTGAAACGAAAAGGGATTTATTTTGTGAACATAATTAGTAGCTTCGTTTGAGTGTTTTGAAAAAGAAAAAAAAGTTTTTCTTTTCGTTTATATGTTGAAGGAAAGTTTTGTTTTCAAGAATTGCATTCTCAACTCTTCCTTTAGCTAGATATTCATTGAAAAAGAAAAAGAATTGATCATCGTAGGTGCATTTTTTAGCGTTTTGGAGTCGAGTCTTCACACCACAAAGTTTCATCTCCATACCTTTTGACTTAAGAAACAACCAATTAACGCTTAATTAAAATTCATCTAGCAATCTTTTTATTTTCTAGGGCTCTTATTCACCAACATAGCTTAGGCTAGTATCTTGGAGTAGGGAGTAATTAACTCTCCAAGATAGGTAAAACAAACAAGTAGTTGATCTTGCAGTAGGAAGAAAATCCAATTGTTACATCTATGCTCTGGGAAAGCTCCTCTTAAAGGAGAAGCACGAGATCATATCTAAACCAATGAGGTAATCAATCCTTCCTCACTGGGAACGATAGAAGATATTCAATATTAAAAACGGTAAACCTCGGATTGACCATTGTCGAGGAGCCTGGGGTCACTTGTTGGTAAACCTTGGATTATGTCAAGGATCCTTCAAGGGGATTGAGCTTTGTTACTCTTCCCTTGCATGCGTATCAGATCGTAGACTGTTCCCCCAGGTATATTTGTTTCCGTTGGTAACCTTAGTGGCCATAATCTTTAGGATTCTTCCTAAAGTGACAGTGGAGGGAAGATCCCACTGTACCTGGAGCAGACGTCAACTAGACTCACTTGGACTCTCTGGGGGGTTATCTTCACTCGAGACGGTTTTGTGGAGAAACTTGTGCCAATCTGTTTCATTAAGCAGGTTGTCGGGGTAACTGTTCCAACCACCATTCTGTATTTAATTCTGCGAGGTTGGATTTCATCACCAACTAGTGTTTTTGGTACAGAAGAATACTGTTTGTGTGTGGTTTGAACTCTTAGATTGTTAGGTGTGTGATTCAATTGTTTGGTTCTTTAGAGAATTTAGGTGGTTTTCTTGAGATTTTTTTTGTTTTCGTGTGAAGTAATTAATTAATTAATCGTGGCTGAATTATCGAGACAATCCCGTAGACTTTGGGGGAAGCCTCCCGAATATACACCAAGTCAGCTTGAAGGGCTAAGAGCTCTTGTCACACCTAGTGAAAGTAGAGTTGGGTCACCAAAGGCCAGAGAATCATCTTTGGTTATTCATCCTGATTATCAAAATTCCAGCAATGGAGTATATTTCTAAACCACTTTCAGTTTCCGATCTTACTGGTAGTTTTTCTTCTACTGGTGAATTAGTTGAGGAACCTGAAATTTCTGAACCCGAAACTGAACTTGTTGCTACTCCATCCTCAGGATTTGCTTCTCCAGTTTCTAGTGCTCCTGGTTCACCCAGGGTAGGAAGTTTCATTACCTAGAATCTTCTATCTGGACTCATTTCCATTGAAGAACTTGTTATTCTAGACGAGGATATAACTCCCCTTGAAAATCAACCGACTATAGAACTTAGGGAGCGTGAATCTATCTTTTACAGCCCTTTTTGAAGTGACGCTTGGTACGTATCTTTGACAAACTTTTTAGAAAATTTGGGTCTCGTTGCTTCACCACCTCGTATTCCTTTTCATCCAACACCCAGAGGTTATTATCCTCCTTCGAATATGTCAAACCAGTCATCCATGTTTTCCCAAAATCCGGAAACATTTTTATATGGCGGCCCTTCTGTTCCGTCTGGGTATCAGTCGGTTTCTTGTACTTTTTCTGGAGCATCTCCTCAACCCATCGAACATGGGATATCAACTGGTCATAGCGGAACTCCACCGCTGAGTGTAGAAGAAATTCTTATGATGTCTGGTGCTATTCCAAATTTGCAACCTCAAGGTAGTCAGATTCCGCCTGGGGGGAAACCTCAAGGTAATCTGTTTTCGCCTGGGCGGCAACCTCAGGGCAGTCAAATACCGCCTGGGGGAAACCTCAAGGCAGTCAAATTCCGCCTAGGGGGAAACCTCAAGGTCAGTACATACCTCAGGGATAGTACATGCCTCAAGGTCAACCCCAAACTCAGTATATGCCTCAAGGTCAACCTAAAACTCAGTATATGCCTCAAGGTCAACCCCAGTATCAATATACACCTCAAGGTCAATCCCAGTTCCAGTACGTGCCTCAAGGTTATCAACCTCAAGGTCAGTACCAATCTCAAGGTTTCCAACCACCTTCTGGTCAACCATTTGTTCAAGGAACTAGAAATGTACCTTTCAATTATCAGTCCTACACTCAACCTAGTTATGGTCCTCAGTATGCTCAACCTATTATGGGTCCTTACCCCGGAATGAATATGGTGTTGGAACCATCTCAAACTAAACATATTTTGCAACCGAATGTCCAGTTGTCATCTCAACTTGGACAACCTATGGTTTCTGGTTCAACCCAGCAACCCGTCCAGCCTACTATTCAAACTTCCGCACTTGGTGTAGCTCATCAGTCTGGGCCTAGTTCACCTCGAACTCTGCCTCAATTGACTGCTGCAACTACTACAGCTTCTGTTCAATCTACCCCACCTATTTCTGGAGTATGGATAGCTCTGGTTTCCACTGTTCCTGTATCAACTCCTCAGACCTCTGTACCCCAGTCTGGACCTACAATCCAGACTTCAGTTTAGATGCCTGTAGGACAACTTGGTCCAAGTACGGTTGTCACAAATCAACCTCAGTTTACTTATCAACTGTACCAAGGACAATATCAATACGGTCCTGCTGTGCAAAGCCCAGTTTATCAGTATCAACCGTACCTTGGGTATACATATCAACAACCTCAATCTCAACAACCCCAGTTTGGTCTGGTTAATCCTGGTTTTCTGGGAGGATATAATATTCCAAATGCAAATCCAATTCCAGGTTACCCTGGATATCCTCCTCTTGGAGCTGGTCTTGTGACTCAAGGTTTTCGAGACCTTAACCGTCAGTTACCATTCATTGCAACTTTGGATTTACCTGACTTGTCGCGCCTTATGAATGATCCAATTTATTATCTTCCGTATTGGCCGCCAATGCCTAATAAGTTGCCCAGTGATATTCCCAAGTTTGAGGGTAAACCTGGAGAGGATCCGTCGAACCATGTGATGACCTATCACCTCTGGTGTGCATCAAATTCCATTATAGATGATTCAATTCGCTTACGGCTTTTTCAACGCACTCTCATTGGTCTCGCGGCTAAGTGGTACATTGAGTTGCCACGAAGCTCTTTTTATAATTTTAGTCAGTTAGCTACTTCATTCTTAACTCATTTTCAGTTGCCTGTTAGATATGAAAATGGCACGGAATTATTAACTTCATTAAAACAGTCAATGTCTACATATATTTCAGACCATATTCATGAATGGTGACGTCAACGACATTTAGTGAAAGTTTATATTCCGGATCAAATTTTGGCAGAATGGTTTGTTAAATCCTTATTACCAAAAATCACTGAGGATGTAGCTAAGGCAGGAGTAGTTACTGAGGAACAAGTAATTGCTCAAGCTCAGTACCTTGACTTAGTTTATACGCAATCGGGTACTTTACACAAAAAAATCCCCGATCTTCCCAAACAAAATCAAATAACAACAACTCCTCTCCCTGTTGATCAACCAAAAACGGCTTTCATTTGTCCACGGGGGACCTTTGCTTACTGCAAATTACCTTTTGGGTTGAAGAACGCCAGAGCAACTTTTCAAAGGGCTATGTCTTATGCATTTCATGACATCAAGCACATTGTGCAGCCTTATCTCAATGATTTACTTGCTCATTCATTACGTAGAGCTGATCATCTCACTCATTTACGAGCCATTTTTATGAGATGTAGGCATTATCGAATTAGGTTGAATCCACACAAATGTGTTTTCTGTTAGAAACAGGTCACTTACTAGGATTTTTTGTTTCAAAATCCGGCATTCGTGTCGATCCCTCGAAGGTTCAAGCCATTGTTAAATTACCTCCGCCTTCGACTCTTCACCAACTCCAAAGTTTGCAAGGGAAAGCAAACTTTTTACATCGATTCATTCCTAACTACGCCGAGATAACGAAAGGTTTTACTAGGTTGTTGATAAAGAACACTCTATTCTTTTGGGATGAGATAGCTCAGAAATCTTTTGATGCACTTAAACATGCATTAACCCATGCACCGTTATTGCATCCTCCCAACTACAACCAGGACTACTTTTTGTACCTCGCCGCTTTTCATTCCACCATTGGAATGGTTTTAGTTCAGGAAGATGAATTCAATGTTGAACATGTGATTTACTATCTTATTCGAACTCTGAATCTGACTGAGCTAAAGTATTCACATGTGGAGAAATTGGCCCTGGCAACTGTTCAAGTTGTCCAGCGATTTCGTCACTACATTCCACTATGCAAAACCACAGTACTTTCTGACTGTAACCCTATGACGTATATTTTGACCAAACAATTGCTAGGGGGCAAGTATTCCAAATGGATCGTTATCCTGCAAGAATTTGACCTGGAATTTGAAAAATCCAAGTCAAAGAAGTCTTTGGTTTTCGCGGAGTTAATGTGTGACTTCCCGTGTACTGATACCGAAACCATGGCAGAAGAATCCCTTGCAGATGAATCTTTGTTTCTTATTAGTACTCTTGATCCATGGTATGGGGATATAATCGTCTATCTCCAAACTCAATCTTTTCAGCCTGAAATTTCATGATCTCAACGAAAGAACATACGTTTCCAATCCCAACAGTACAAAATTATTGGAGATACACTCTATCGTCGTGGAGTGGATTTTATTTTCTGTCATTGTTTAACTCATGAGGAAGCCGAAAAGGTTCTGAATGACTGTCACCCTGGAGCGTGTGGTGGTCATATGTTTGGGTATGCCACAGCCCAAAAGATATTGCACGCTGGTTATTTCTGGCCATCCTTATTTAAAGATTGTATTAATGCAGTCCAGAAATGCCACAATTGCCAAATTTTTGATCGAAAGATGCGTGCTCCACCTGCTCCTCTCCACCCTATAATTGCCGTTGGTCCTTTCGTAAAATGGGGTATCAATTTTATTACATGTAACCCTCACTCGGCTGGGGGGCATGCGTATATCATCCTTGCGGTAGATTATTTTACCAAGTGGGCCGAGGCGATGCCTACATTTTCAGCAGACAGCAAAACTGCTGTTATTTTCGTTTTCAATCATATAATTGTTAGGTTCGGTGTTCCTCAAGCAGTTATCACTGATCATGGGAGTCATTTTCGGAACATCATGATGACTGAGCTAGCAGATCAACTTGGCTTGCGTCACGATAGCTCTACTCCATATTACCCATAGGCTAATGGTCTGGTTGAGGCAATCAACAAAGTTTTAGTCACCATGATCCGACGAATCATTGGTATTCATTAGTCGAATTGGCATAACATGTTATTTTTAGCGCTTTGGGCGTACCGAACCTCAGTCAAAACATCAATAGGTTTCACTCCTTTTCAGCTTGTTTACGGGTTGGAAGCCATGTTACCCATTGAATGCGAAATTCCGTCATTGCAAATAGCCATAGAATTACTTCCAGCCACTTTGGAAGAGGAAAAATGTTTGTTATACTTAGCTCAATTAGATGAGAATCGATGTGATGTTGCATTAGCAATCGAGACTCATGCAAAAAGGATAAAAGCTTAGTATGATTGAAATGTTACACCTCGTAATTTTTGGAAGGGGACCTAGTTTTATTATACGATCAAGCTAACGATAAGCTAGGGGTTGGAAAATTTGTACCCATGTGGCATGGTCCTTTTGTTGTTAAGCGAAAGCTGGCCAAAGGGGCCTATGAATTAGTAGATTTTGACGGTGTCTCTTTAGGTAAACCCAGAAATGGGCTTTATCTGAAAAGATATTATGCTTAAAGTTTGGTGTGGAGATTCTGGTTAGAATAGTTTTCTTTCTAGTTGGTGTGATTTAGATCAGTAAGTGTGCCTAGTTTAGAGAGTGTTATATCGTTATTCTTGCTTATCTTGGTTTTACTCTTGATATTGCAGATGTTGGCGTCTTCTCAAACATACATTGGTTTTGCTGATGGTGCTTGTCGTAGTACACGGAATATTTCTTCCGCAGCTTGGGTTATCTATTCACCCTCTGATGAGTTAGTATATATGCATGGGGTAAGCCTTGGTCAAACAATGAATAACATTGCAGAGTATAGTGCAATGATTGAGTTATTATCTGAATCCATCTCATTTGGGATTCGAAGTTTGATTGTAAGGTTAGATTCTGAACTTGTTGTATTACAGCTTAACAGGGTTTATGCCATTAGAAATGCAGTTTTATTAAGATTATTTTTTAGAGTTTGTCTCTTGGAATGTGAATTTGACTACATTGAATATCAACATATTCCAAGATATTTAAACACATTAACAGATGTAGTTGCTTCTCAAATGTTAAATAGACATTTGCAATAATCAAGATAGTAAATTTAAAAACATTCCATAAATATGTTATACAAGATAGCCAGTAATAGTGATATATCATAGCATAGAAATGTGTCAAAATATACATCGTCTTCAATCATAGGTTGAAAAACAACTTATGATCAGCAAAAATGATAGCACAAAAAGATATAAATTTCATATGAAGTCTACAAAGGTGATCATCCTATCCCTGATGATGATCACGATAAGAAACGACTGCTCGGGCTACCCTACAAAGGAACCTCCTAAAAGGTCCTAGGACCCAAATCACATAGCGTTGAAGCCTATGAGGAATATCATCTATGCTAGTCTTTGGAATATCTACTGTTAAGCGCTCTAGATGACTCTCCAATTCGGCCAAGGTCTCTACTAATTGATCCTGTGGGGCCGGTGCCGCAGTAGCTCAGTGTCTTCTCTCATAGGGCGGGAGAGCGGCTGGTTGCCGTGGACCCACATCTGCATTTAAAACTTTTACTATCAGTTTTTGGATGATTTAAAAAACAAAAAATATATATCAAAAAATTTTGAAAACAATTTTACTTGTATCATCCCATTGCTCTCCTGGTGGAAGAGCCATGTCTGGATCACCACGATAATCCATCCCAGCATATGGAAAATCCTGTATCACGAAAAGTTGGTTTCCCAACTAGTGAAAATACTTAGGTGGGAATCAAACAACCTCAGTCCCCTCCTCGGAATGGCGAGCCATGACTGCAACCCAGCGCATAATCCTAGGATCTCAGGGAAGTCCAGCCTCAACGGTAAGTTGCTGTGGAACCAGCATAGGTACCCTCTCTAGGGCAAATCTCACAACTAAGTAACCATATCCAAAGTTCTTTAGTTGTCCATTCTTTGCCCTAGTCAGTTGGCTTTTCACATTGGCCAACACAGCATCGCACCAGTTGAAGATGGTGCCTCGGAAGCAGTCTACTTCCATGCGCATTTGGGAATTGGTAACTGGATGCAATGTTGCGCTTCCGCACAGCCTGGTGACAGTAAATGCGATCACTTTAAGTTCAGGATGGGTGATGGTCTTAACATCTATCCATTTGTCTGCAGTTTGGACATTGCAAAACTCTAGTCAGAGACTAGTGACAGACTGGCCACCTGGCATAGATCCGAATAGAGATAATCCTTCGCCTCTCTTCGGTAAACCAGTCAAAAAATAAATGTCCTTTGGCTCGATTTCAAGCCGGTGGCCACTAATGATGAAACACTGGTCTTGCGTGCTCCACCTATTTACCAGCCATTGTAGAAAGTCTACCTGTGCCCTCATGCCAGGTATGGCCCAAAATTTCAGTAGTCTGCATGCTCTTAAAGCTTGTATTGAAGGTGGATGGAGTAATGCGACTTGATCCACATCTTCGTGTTCTCTTTCCCGCCAAACAATCATCTTATGTATCTGCATTGCAAAATAGGCGGTTTAGAATATTGTAATTTCAAAAAATTTGGGCGGAAATGAGAAAGTTTAGGGTTCAAAACGCATTTCACGGGGTCCGCACCCACCGGGTTAGGGACAGTGCGTAGGTTCGGACTCATCCTTAAGGGTAGGTGCGGGACCCCGACTTTTTCTTCTGTACGAAAAAGTCGGGGTTCGCAGGGTACGCATGGTACACTTGCGCAACCACCGCGAGCGATTTTTAACAAAAAAAATTTCCTCAAAAAATGAATTTTAAAGCCCTAAAAACAAAAATGAAATGAATGAAATGCAAGTCAGAGATGATGTGGATTACCTGGAGAGAACGGTTCTCGATTCCAGCGGTCGGATTTTCCGCAATATTCACAGGAAGTTTTATTACCAAAAGCTCTTACTTTTTACTCCAAAGCCAAACAGTGAAAATGAACTTACAAAAGCCCTTTTTATAAGATTTTTTGAATAAATGAATTTTTAATTTATTTATTTTTCACTTTAAAGAGGTCACTTTTGGTACATTTTTATTAATTTTTAAATAGATATGAGTAATGTTTGCAGTTTTTGTGCAGAATATTGGGTGTTCAGGGAGAATTGGTCATTTTCAAAAAAAAACATAGGAGTCCTCTTTAAGCTCTTTTCTGACTCGTAAAATATGAAAAGATTGCCGAGTTGTTTCTTTTAGACTCGTTAAAACAGAATTAAAAGGACAGTCCACTTACAACTCTTTTCTGATTGTATAAACATGAAAATATTGCCATACTTTTTTCGTTTCAAGTTCGATATTGGTAATAAAAAGAAGTGTTTTGGATCGTTTTTTTACTTTTTCAGATTGAAGGCACTAATTATGAAAATTACTCCTTGATCGTAATGGTCAAGCGGTTCTCTCAAGTATTATTTTATACTTTTTCGAGCTTGGGAGACACAAATTTACGAAAAAGGACAACCATGGAGTTTTCTTAAGTTTTTCTTCTGACTCCCTAAAGTTGAAACACGCCGAATTTCTCATATACTAGACTCGTTAAAATTTAACAGTAAAGGACTTGTTCAATTACAAACAAGAATGGACCACTCCTTCTTAGGGTTCGAATCTTAAACTAAGTTGGACTCATCCAAAGGATGAGCTTATAATCATGCAAATGTTATCCTCCTCAATCTTGTCAAAAATAAAGAGGTACTTGCTAGAAATGGTGGGGGAAAGAGAGAGAAAAATGAACCTGATTGTTATACTTTGTCTTTTCAAAAGCAGTCAACCACTCTTGAACATGACACTTTTCGTTCACCTGGGTTGGGAAATCCTTTGCCTAACAGTTAATCAAACCATATTGAAAGTCTTCAACCGGTTTCTGGGTATTAGCTTTGGGTCAATTGTAACCAAACCATCTGCAGTGTCATTATCTGTTCAAGAGGTCAGTTCAAATAAACCATTCATTTGTAAAATATTTGTCATCCATCTTGACCATCCCTGAGTTAGTCCTTGCCAAATATATTTCTTCAAACTTGATCTATGATTTCGTGTTGTGGGCTTGCCTGCGATGGATCGCTTTCTATCGACTCCAACTCATTATCTAGAAAGATGATCTAGAAATCGTCAGTACCTTGAAATCTGCATGCCTCAATGGCAGGTTTCTCGCCTTTGACGACAGGTTGCATCATTGACCTTCGATCAAAGGATTCTGTGACGTGTTCGACATCGACTCATTCATTCACATTTCATGGATTGTACTTAGTACTTTGAGGGCCATTGACATTACTGGTGGTTCCTCTCACACTTGTTAACAATTTACATCGTTGACTGGTAATCAAGTGGTTTCTACCATGTTCGACTTTGACACATTCATTCACATGGATAGAATCGTATTAGTTTGGGAAGCAGAAATGAAGACCTTGGATCTAGTTTCCACCATCCAGGCTGCGAGGAATTTTTTTATTCATTATACAGTGGACTATTCATAAATAGATGGTTGCATCCATACTGTGTCTACATATGTCTATACTTGTGATGTATTACAAAATCATTCCTGTATCAGAGCAGTTTAGATAGTTTCTAGTCAGTTTTGATCTGAGTATGGGAATGCCTACCTCAACAATGATATGATCATATATATATATATATATATATATCTTGCATTGAATGTTTTTACAGGTTCTGACTGGGGCATCCATAGGAAGATCTTTGAAATGATAAAGCACTTCACTCTTCATAAATGATAAAACCATTCTCATCTATTACAGACTCCACACTTTAGGGGGCAATCTGTTACATGAAAAATTGTCACCATGACTTTCTGTAATCAATATGAGTCTATCATCACTCATACATACCTCCTTTGCAATTCTTAAACCTCAAATCTGCATATCAAGCTTTGAAAATGAGAGAAATACCTTATAAATCTCTAAAACTCTAGTTTCACACTTTCTCTTAGCATTACCTGCGGTGCCGCGCCCACTGGTCATGTCTCCTGTGCACCTGACCGCTCTATATCCGCATATATGGGTGCGAACCCCTGTAAAAGTTAAAAAGGCATGAGTTTATTCTTAAAAACTCACTTTGAATCAATTCTGGAAGCTTCTAGATGGAATCTTGCGCTGGCAAGGTTGCTCCTTGAGGGTGCATGCATCCCATTCCTTAAGGAGCTAACCCCTTGATGTGAGGAGCTTATCCCCTTGAAGGAGGACTCTATCCCTTCAATGGTGGACTTGTAACCTCCTTCACACTATAAAATGAAGCTTTGGGCTGGTTACTTAGGAGGTTGAAAGCTGAATCTTTTTTAGGGTATTTGCTGCTGGAACTTAGTCTTCCTAATTGAGCTTTTGAGAGGAAAGATCACATACCTTTTTGATCTCATTTGGGAGAGAGTGGGGCTTGTCAAAGTAGAGGAGATTCCTTCTTGGACCTTGGGAAGAGCTTGTATAGCATCAAGGCACCAAGGTTGTAAAGTTCTTCATCCCAAAGTTAATACAATCAAGTTTATTTTTCTCAATAAGCTGTGTTTAATGGTTTATTTCATAGACTCCTTGATCACTATGATGAACATGATTTATTATATTAGCTATGCAGGTGTTATTTGATGTGTGCTTTTTTGTGTTTGCAAGTTATTTAAACGAAACTCTTTGAAGCTGTTGGAGCAAGGTTGCCACAAACTAGCGTTGGACTTAAGGTAGGGTCTAGAACACCTCTTAGTGTTTATTAATGAATCAAAATATGTTTAGAGAAAACTAGATTTTCTTGTCTTGCTTGTTGCTAGATATCAATTGATACTAGGGAGATCGATCTTGTCCGCAAGAACGATTTATCCGCTTAACAAATCCTGAGAAATTTAAAATTTTGATGAATGCATGGATTTTACTTGGCCATTCTATATCCAAGGAATGGATACATGTTGACCCAAACAAAATTTCCACCATTAAAAGGGCATCTATCCCTCAAAATCAAAGAGATGTCAAGAGCTTCCTAGGATTAGATGGGTATTATAAAAGGTTCATTAAAGACTTTATTAAATTAGCTTCACCCTTGTTTGGATTACTAGCTAAATATTCAGATTTGTGTTGGAAAAACAACTATCAAGAGGCCCTTGAAGTGTTGAAAGAAAGTTGACCACTACACCCATCCTTAGGGGCCCCAATTGGGAATTACCTTTCCATATATACACAGATGCATTAGACAAAGTTTTCAGGGCGACCTTAGGACAAGTGGAAGATAAATTGCCTTATGCTATACATTTCATTAGTAAGAACCTTTCTAAAGTTGAGTTGAATTATACAGTCACTTAAAAGGAACTTTTGGTCATGGTACATTCTGTGAACAAGTTTAGGCACTATGTCAGTGGTTATCAAACTTTTGTTCACACTGATCATGTAGCCGTTAAGTATTTAATGAATAATCTTGATGCCAATGCTATGATAATTAGATAGTTTTTATTATTACAACCAGTTGATTTGACTATTATTGACAAACCAAGGAAAGAAAATGTGGTTGCAATTTTTTTGTCAAGACTAAACCTACCTGCAGAAAATGAAGAGACAGTAGATGATCAACTTGTAGATGAACACCTATTTTCCATCTCGATACTTTCTCCTTGGTTTCCTGACATAACCAACTACTTCGTTGTTGGGAGGTTCCCTCTTAATATTTCATCCAAGGAGAAAAGAAATATTGTCAATAAAAGTGCCCTACTCACTTGGATTGGGGGGAATATTTTTAGATTGGGACCAAATCTAATCCTAAGGAGATGTGTGAGGGAACAAGAGGTATTTGACATCCTCTTAGCATGCCATGATGGACCTTGTGGGGGCCACTTTTCTGCTAAGAGGATAACCTTAAAAGTTCAACAAGTTTGTTACTATTGGTCCACTTTACATCAATATGCAAGGAGGTACACCACCAGGTGTGATCATTTCCAAAGGATGGGTAATCCCACACCGAATGATGAAATTCCCTTACAACTTCAACTGACCCTAGAGCCATTTGATAAGTGGAGCATGGATTTAATTGGACCTATTTAACCCCCATTGGGACAGAAGAAGTATAACATTGTGTGCACTGATTACCTGACTAAATGGGCTTAAACAAAGGCAGTTAAGGCAAAAAATGAGCAGAAGGTGGCTGATTTTTTATGCGATAACATCTTCTAAAAGTTTGGTTTTCCAAGGGCGTTAGTCACTCTTCAAGGAGCACAATTCACCTCAAATCTGATTGAGTATCTCATGAAGCAACACCACATCAAGCACATGACATCCACTTCCTATAACCCTCAAGAAAATGGGCAAGTGAAGGTCACAAACTAAGAATTGGAGAACATTATAAGCAAGGTTTTTAGCAGAAACAGAAAAGATTGGGCATATACACTTGTAGAAGCCACTTGGGCCTACAACACCACTTGGAAGACGACCACTGGATTCACTCCATTTGAACTATTTTATGGGAAGAAGGACATGATGTCTATTGAATTCAAATACAACACCTTAAGGATGGAAGCTCAATTAGACATGAAATTCATTGCACCACAATAGGAGAGGTTGCTCCAACTTAATGATTTAAATGAATTCAGAATGCAAGCTCTCCTACACACTAAGGTAATCCAGCTACAAAGGAAGATTTGGCATGACAAACACATTAGGGAGAAGAATTTTAAAGAAGGAGATTGGGTCGTGTTGTATGTTTCCAGATTCAAGGATTTCAATGGAAAGTTAATGACAAGATGGCTGGGTCCCTATCTAGTAGAAAGGTATCATGAGTATGGGTCTGTCCAAATCAGAACAATTTATGAGGAAGGTATTCTCATACTTGTCAATGGTTACAGGTTGAAGTTGGATAAAATTCCTATGTCCAAGGAAGAATTTGTTAATTCAAGCAGTAATGAATTGCATGTGATTGGGAGGCTCACAACCCTCATTCCACAAAACTTATAAAGAAAAAGAAAAAAATAAAAGGGCCTAGAAAAAAACCTCCATGAGGCATCTAAGGCCAACTCTAGGGTTGAAAACCTCTCTGAGGCAGCCCAAGAGAAAAAAAATAGAAAAAAACAAAATGAAATGAAAAATAAGATGAAATATCCCCAGGTGAAAACCTCCTTTGAGGCGCCTAGGGAAGACATGTAGGTTGAAAACCTATACAGAGGTAGTCTGTGTGTCTCAAAACAAACAAACACACACACACACACAAGAAAAAAGAGAAATAAAACACAAGGAAGGAGTTCTTACACTACTTTTTCTAGCATCTTTCTTTTGCATGACTCCAGATAGTCAAGAGAACCATGTATATAGAACATATTCTACAAATTCATTCCTTCATTTTTCCAGCCATCCATTGCATTTTCACCCTCTTCACTCACCTTCCTACCTCTCTATTGAGCCAATTAATTGTTCCTAAAGGACCAACTAAATACTGTACATTAAATCGTCAACCTGAAGTTTCTTTTTTCGATTTCAAGGTTATCGACACAATTTATGCAAAAGAAATGTTGGTATGACTAATTACTACTACCCTATTAAAAAGAAAAGTTGGAATGTTAAAGGAATCAATCTGTAATGCATTTTCTAATTGAAGCAAACCATTCAAAACATCAACTTCTAAATACTTTATGAAGGAAACAACAATGGAAAACCTATCAAGCATCAAGTTGTTACTTAGGGAACAACAACTACAGAATGGAAAAACAACACTAAGAAATCACATCACTGAAAGAAATTGAGTATGCAAGATAAAGATCCTATGATATTCTATAGGAAACAGTAGGAAATGATGATACTTCTAATGAATTAAATAAAGAAACTCTACTTTGTAACAATCTCTAGAAATCCTATTTAAAATAGAGCATGTAATTTAATGAGCGAGTAACAATAAACTAAAATAAATTACACAAATTAAATAACTAAAACAAGAGAACCAAGCACCAATTTAACAGTACAGGTAAAGACAATTTTGCTTCTAGGATTGGGCCCAAATCACGAGAATCGAACTTCCTTATAGAAGAAATCAACACAACAAATTAAATTTGAATAATAAACACTTCCATTCATTTACAGAGAGTTAATTACAATCAATGCCTTCTCAAGTATGAACTTATATCAAAATAATATTAGAATCGAACAACCCCTTTCGAGGCTGAATGTCAAATATTTATACTATGTCGGTAAAATATAAGAATTATGAATCTATTTCTGATAAAGAGCGATCCTGAGAATCTGAAGATTCCCAGGATGCTCATTTTAAGTTATAAGAGGTCTTAATATATCTGGATGACCAAGTGGGAAGCCTGTGCTTAACTAATTTACTCTAAACAAGGTTCAAGAGCTTGAATCTATATGATCTCCTATGATCATTCCAGGAAACAACATTGGGTGACAATTCATTAATAGATTCCTGTCCAAATTAAGGATCCAATCATAAGTAAATAATGCTTTAGTGGTCAGATTCGTTCACAAAGGTAATGAAATAATAAATATGTATAAAACACTTCTAGAATCCATACTTCATAAGTTATCATATTTGAATTACAAGAAAGGCATAGAAATTAATATAAAAACTAAGGAATAAGCTAAGGAAATTATAACAATTATGAGGCCCAACATCACCCCCCAAATGACCTTTTTGCATGACCTCATGCAAATAAATGATTAACATGTAAGGCAGTTATGGAGTAAGCTTCACAAGATTCCTCTCCTCTATGTTTGAAGGCATTCCTACTTCTGAGTTCTTGAAAGGACACATACTTACCTACCTTTGATAAATCATTGTCAGATTTATAAAAAGACCGAGGGCACCAGATCATGGGACATCTATAGCTGCACCCTATCTAATTGATGCCTCTTTCCAATACGTGAACATAGTCTTGTACTCTAGACATGGAATATTGAAAATTATGGTAGCCAAAGGGTTCTCTATTTTTTATTTCATTAGATGATGCCTGCCATCTCACTTTAGCTCCACAAAGAGCCTCGTCCTTGATATGTTCCAAATATTCCAGTCCTAAATGTAAAACATCATCATGAATTTGTGCGAGTGTAGAAGCATCAACAAGTTTTTCTATGAATATACCATGACAATTTTGTATGCGAAAAGGGTTATTAGGTTCCCCTCTGACCCAAAGATCAAGACCATGCTCTCTCCTCTGGAAGGTGTGATACACTTTTTTCCATTTAACCTACTTCCTAGCAAACGATATGAAGGCCTCAAAATGAATGTCCCTAATAAATGGAACAACATTTTCTTCCACATGTTCTTCTAAAAAGGAATTATGCATATATAATTCACACAAAAGATAATGTGTGTACTCATCATGTTTATGGAAAGTAATAATTAAATCCAATAGATTTTTAAACTCATATAGTTGTCCAGACTCTATGGCTTTAACTTTGAGCAACAAATGTTTCTCAAGTAAATACAATGCATCATTCTGGGTTGGGGACATATATGCCAAGACATTTGAATAAATGGAGCATATTTCCTTTGTTTTCTATGAAGCCTTATTAAGACAATCCTTTAAATTCTTTATTTTCTTCTCAGATGATCTCAGTTGTGCACAAGTCTCATCCTTAGTTGTTGTCAGTGCCCTGAATTGTTGAATAAATTCATGATGTTCCTTCTGAGGCACTACTTCTTTCTGGTATCTTGCAATACCCTCTTGTTATCTTTCCATAGTTTTATGCAAGACTTTAATGTATGCCTCTACAATTAAGGGAGTATGAAGAGGCACATCCTATATTTTTACTCCTATATAAATAAGGTTATATGGTGAATCTATTTGAGTTTCTACTTCAACGAGACTAGGAGGAACATCAATCCTTTATATCTTAGAATCAGTCTGAGTTCCTACTTTAGTAAATACAATAACAAAGTGTGCCTGGGTACTTGCTTCAATAAGGCTATATGGTGGATCTATTTGAGTTTCTACTTCAACGAGACTAGGAGGAACATCAATCCTCTGTATCTTAGAATCAGTCTGAGTTCCTACTTTAGTAAATACAATAACAAAGTCTACCTGGGTACTTGCTTCATTAGAGATAAGTGTGAGATCATTCTGGGTTTCAATCTCTTCAGTTTCCTTCTTTCTTCTAAGCTTCCTCACATGAACTTTATGAAACTTCTTACTACCATGCAACTAATTTATTAGATGGCGTATCTTCCTTCAAAATTTCTTATTTCAGTCTTTCAATTTATCAATCTCCTCATGAAATTTACCTTTTTCTTTATTTCTCACAACTATGGTACTTATAGTCTTCTAAAAAATGTTTCTAGCCAAGGTTGTTGGTGAAAAAGGAGAAGAAAAATCAACTATTATCTCAGGTTTTTCAGTAATAATCTCCTAAGGAGATTCGAATGTCAAAGGGTCAGTCAATGAATTATCAACTTCCATTGTCATTACATCAGTTGTAGATTTCAGTAAGTCTTTGTCAGGAAGATCAACCTGGGATTCAACTGAAAAATCAGTACCACCATCTCGGCCTTCACCAACCAGATCTACAAGGATGGATTATTGAGACATATCTTCCAGAGAGGAGGACTCCAACATAGTAGCAAAAAAATATCCATAATACTCTTGGAAAGGAATATATTTAGGGTTTTCATCTAATTCCAAAGTAACAATAGCTTAATAATTAACGGGAGAGGTTGCAACTGGTGAATTAGGTGAAGTCCCCTTGTCAAAATGGTTTTTAGGATGAGCTACAAGTTCTTCCAATGGATTGGTCATTTCTTCTCCTAAATTCACAATTTCCAATAAACACTCTATTCCTTCTAATGCTTGAGTTATTTCTATTTCTTGTTTTGTCTATTTCAGGGCTGGTAAATCTTGAGTTGATTTTTCTCCAAGGGTTTCCTGGTGCATCTCTTCTACATTAGAGAAAGCTTGGGTCGAATTTCCTTCTGGTAACTACTCAAGAGGTTTCAAAGAACTCTTACCTTTCTTAACTAGCCTAGCTGACCTTCTTCTTTTCTTGGTTGGTGAAGCTAGAACATATTTCATTCTTTTCTTCGCTTTACTAAGTTTTTTAGGTTTTAAAGTTTTTACAGTTCCCCATGGAGTATTTTCTGTCACTAAAATTTCATTTAGATTATCCTCATTGCCTTTTTCTAGCTTCTCATTACTAAATGAAACATTCCTGGATGTTTCAATAAAAGTTTCATTTCCTAAAGGAATGTCTTGGCCAGTGTTAGGGTTTTGAAGGAACCCTTCCCAAGTCTCTTGAGCTTGATTGAGACTTATTATGATTAATAATTTGATAAGTCTGTGGTGACTGACGACCCAAACTTGGTCTTTATATCTTCTCAACCTAGCAGTGGTCTTATGCAACAAATAATTGAGAAAGTAGGGAAGGTTTAGAGTTACCTTTCGCCTTAGGGATTCCATTATTTTGAGATGACATCCCCTCACCACATCATACCTTTTGTCATAGGTAATATATCACTGGACGATACCTTCTAATTCTTTCAATAGTTTTGGTAATGAATTGGGCTTATACCCCTTTCCTTTCCCAACCAATTCTTCACTAGTGTTCAGAAACAAGAGGGCTACGTTTTGGAGCAAAGTTTGTATCTCGTTCCATTTTTCTCCCTTTGTCGGAAGACCTATTACTTCCACTATTGCTCCTTCACTCACTTGTATGTTTGTGTTTCTTACCATTACTATGCTATTGTCGACATTCCTTGTGAATTATAATGCTACTTCGTTATCAAAGCCCTTTAATCGTTCAAAGTATTCTATCCATCCAACTTGGATCAAAATTTTGTGCACCTGCTCCAAGGCCTATAATTGAGTAGCTTCATATCAGATCAAATGATCGCCCATTTTTTTACTCTTCGAAAGGACGCAATTTTGCAGCTTGAAACAACAAAATTGAAAATATATACTAATAGTAATTCTGCACATAGTATAAAGAATCAATGATCATGACATGAAATGATATTTTAAAAATTTGAATAAAAAATCATATATTAGTGTTATCTTGCCCCCCCAACTGAATTGAAGGTTGTTTGTGGTTGTTAATTAGTTTTTAATAGGTTGGCAGGTTTGACACAATTAGAGGATATTGTGATATTAGTGAAGTGTAATAGGGTAACCGTTAAAAATAAAAATAGAAAGTGGAGGGTATTTGTGACATGTGAGAGAATCATTGAGATATTTATTAATCATGAGATGTAATGATAACTCTAATTATTATAATACATGGAAGGTTAAAGCAAAATAAAGGCATGCAGATATTTCTACAAATAATAGATGGATGTAAACAATAGTTGCATCAAGTATATCATTAGAGAGAAAAAAATAAAATAAATTAGTTAGAATGCTGAATTTATGAAAAATTGGTATCCTTGCTATGTAGAATTAAAAAGAATTAGTCATGGAAAACCAATCATCACCACCTTCTAGGAGGGATTTATAAATTTCCATAATAAATCTAACAACATTTCCTTCATTAATTTTGAGGAGACAAAATAGGCAACATGAATTGTAATTTTTAAATTTACTTTAATACCACAAGCATGTCGTCTGCTGCCAGTAGGTGTCCATAGCCTCGACAAGGTTTCGTTTTTAACCCGTTGAGATGCCATTGTCTCATTTACTAGGAAATATTCATAACTTATTTTTATATTATTTTTTTAAAACATTTACTGAAGGTCATTGTTATGGTGTGGTAACCAGTTAATAACACTATCATTCACTAAAGCTAATGAGGTGAAAAAGCCAACTCGTGATGAGACCTCTTATCCGTTGACCCAGAGACCAAAGACCATTACCCTCGTTTGGTGACTAGAAGTGGTAATGTCACTCCACAAGATCCTATGATCATGGTAGGCTGACTCATGATGATACCTCCTATCCTTTGTTAAATTTTGAGTTTTCTTGTTAAGATTTTTATTAAACAAATGAGATCACTTAGTAAATGGGGTGGCATGTCAACTCCTTAAGAGTTAGAGATGGTGTAAAAAGTATTATAATAATTACTTTTTATCTTGCTAATTTTGTCCTCAAAGTTTATGGTCGTGAAACCATTATAAATTGGGATGAAAGACTGCTCCTTAAGTGGTGATGGGGGGAATGCATCATGAGAATTTTTATAGATTTCTTACAATACCAGGGGAGTTAAAGATTAAGGAAATTTCAAAATTTTGATAATGATTTCTTATAAACCATTCTCCAATGATAAACATTAGACAAGTTAGTTATCCAACCAACATAACAAAGAAGGGATGAAAAATGTTAGTTACCCTAAACAAATAGAAACATCAATAGGTTAGGGAAATGATAATTGCATCTCAAGAAACAATAATTGTGGTTAAGGAAAAAATCACCGTGATTAAACAAACAACAATTGTGACTAAGGAAACAACAATTGCGACTAAGTAAACAACAATTGTAGTTAAGGAAACATCACATATGGTTAGGGAAACAACAACTATGACTAAGGAAACAATAAATTTGGTTAAGGAAACAATGACTATCACTAAGGAAACAACAAATGTGACTAAGAAAACAACAATTGTGGTTAAGGAAATAGCAATAGTGGTTAAGGAAACAACGATTGTGACTAAGGAAACAACTGCAATTAAAATATCAGTCTTTTTTCCATATCTCACACAAAAAATAAAATAAAATTATTTACGTTATGTACAAAATGAAGAAGATTTCAAAAGAAATTTACCCAGTTGTGACTGCGAGGACATTTCATTGATCAACTACAACCTACAAATTTGTGTCATTATCAACTTTGTGAACAAAATATTCTTGTGTAAGTGGTTGGTGATACAAAAAAAATTGATGCCCATTAGTAAGGAAAGAAATGCCAAAATTATCAATTGTAGTAAGGCACACTGTTCCATTGTCATGAAATTTAGTAACTATGTAAGGGCCAATTCATATTGTTTAGAGTTTAGCTAGAAAGTCTTGGAATCTGGAGTCATATAACAACGCCCAATCCCCTTTATGAATTTTTTTCCTTTTAATAAATTGATCATGCCATTTAACTCGTGGTTGTTGGACTATGGAAATGCGTTGTAAGGTAAGAAGGAAAATTTAATCAAGCTCATTGAGTTATTATAAGTTTTCTTTTTTTTGTGCTTCTGTGAGATCTAGTCTGATTTCCTTGGCAGTTCTGAGAGTCTTAACTTCAAACTCGATCGGGAATATAGGTTCCTTAACAAAAATGAGTTGATAAAGTGAATAGTGAGTAGTGTTGTGCCAATTTGTTTGATAAGCCCATAAGGATTTCAGAAGCTTGGTGGCCCAATCTCGGTGATTTACAGATACTGTTTTAGTATCTGTAAAATGCAAAAGAAAGAGAGTTATTAAAATCATTAGAATAAGAGGGGAATAACATTTTACTCATCATTTGTTTATCAATGATGTATTACTTTTCACTAATGGTTCTCTAGTATAAGGGAAAATGTTACAATAGATTTTTCATTTCTAATGGAAGGCCATGGGAATCAAAATTAATGTGCACACATCTATAATTAGTTTTAATAATATAACTGAAGAGGTACAAGATTTTTTCAGGCAATTGTTTCCATAAATAAATTTGATTTAGATGCTTTTCTCAAATACTTTATCTTCATTCTGAAACCAAATGGTGATAAACATAGTTGGCATTAGATTATTGGAAAAAATGAGAGAAAAATACACTTATGGTGTAACAAGTGGTTGTCTTAGGGAGGGAGATTGAATCTACTTAAGGCTATATCGAAAGCAATTCAAGTATATTGGCACTCTTTAGTGCACATTCCCAAGGGGATTCTTGAGAAATTAAGGAAAACATATTTCAAATGCCCCTAGAACAGGAACTTAGAGTGGGGAGGTTATGATCTTTTACAATGATATATCTCAGTGCCACCAAAGAGTGAAGGGCGTTGGGGTCCTAACATATTCATCTATTTGGAAATGCTCTACGTAGCAAAATCCTTTTGTCACAATAGAAATTCTATGGAAAAAATTAATTGTGTAGAAATACATCATTCTAATATTGCTCTTGAATGGATTATAAGTGATAGAAAGAATGTTAAAAACGTCTCTAATAATTATAAGTCCATAGTTTTAGCCTTTCCCATTATTTTCCAGTTTCTACCTTGGAAGGCTAGTAACAGAATGTTTAATCTTATTGGAGTTGATATCATATTAGGCTATGAGAATGGTAACTTTCTTCCAAAGAGACAATTCAACTTTTACATTCAAGATCAATTTACCTTAAATCAAATAGTTGATCGGGATCCTAAATATATATGGCATTAAAAATGGTTGTTCGATAGAACATTAGGCGATTAAGGAAATTTCTCAAGTTGATGGAATTCATATTTGGAGTCGAAAAAGGGCCATATTCATGTCAAGTACACAATGCATTTTTTGGGCTAGTTAATAAAAAAGGTTGGGGGATTGTACAACTAGTTTTGGTAATATTGTTATGCATTGTGGGGAAAGGAAAGACTCAAAGTCATGATGGTATAAACTCTCGAAGATAAGGACTCCCAAATATCTATCATACACATTTGGCTTCCTTTGAGTAATGGACTATTCACTTGGGAACTACTTCATAAGGGATAGGTACATGGACCTAGTTATTTAATTTTATGTAAAATTTTTGAAGAAACTATCCTACATCTTGCTATATTATGTCCTTTACTTGCTAGGTATGGTGGGATATTAAAAAGACTTATGGTTATGGAAATTTTTAGTCTAGGGACAATATATAATATTACTTATGTATCTAGTTCTAAAGGGAGCAACTAAATGAGTTTAGAGCTATTCCAATACTTGTATTTTGAGACATGTGGCTATCATATAATGCACTTTTGTTTCAAAATAGAATCCACACCCCACCATTACATGGCTTTCCTTAGGATGATGTTATATGTCAAAGTTCAAAATATGATTCTAAAAAGTGAGAATACTCAAGAACTATAAGTATTTTAGGTTGACAAGGGATTACCTAAAAGCAAAATATGATAAAAGCATTTTGGAAGGGCCTTGTCAAGAAAAATATCATAAAAGCATTTTGGAAGGGCTTCTATTTCTAAGTAAGACGCACTACTATAAATTTAAAGCATGTTTGGGTATGAAATCTAATAATTGTGTTTAGCTTATATCTCTTAGGTCATTAATTAAGTTGATAAGTGCATAAAGGTTCAATAGATTACAAATCTATGATGATTCATGCTCATGACTAAATAGATAAATGAGGATAACCAAATTCAATATATTACTCTTAACCTCTGGCCATGCAAATAAAAGAGAATAAATCATAGCTCGAAGTGTTCATTTTTACTTACATATACATAAAACACAACATTGAAACTCACACACTATAAACAAAATTGGTTTCCTCCATTAGAAAAAGCTCTTAAACTCTTATGGAATCCCAAACAAAACTACTCTTAAACTCTTAATGGAATCTCAAACAAAACTAGACTGATATTTAATCAAATAAGTAATTAGATAATAAAAAAGGTTTGTAAATCAATAATTAAAGCTTATTTATTTTTGAGAATTTCTATTTATTTTTATAATTTCTATTATTATCATTTTAAATACAACATGACAAGCCCTTGCCCATGATAAACATTTTCTCTTTCCTAGGCATTCATGCATAGAGATAATATCGTTATCTACACCAGTTGATACCAATGAAACCCATAGATTTAGATGGTTACATACACAAGTCTATACAAATGAGACCGGAACTCGCCCATGTCAGCTAGCGACCTCTGGTCTCTATTTTTAACAACTTAACCTTTGATCACCACTTTGCGGGAGGCTACACTGACGTCTTATATTCGCATATGGTCGGATATATCGACGTTACCATGCCCGGGGACTTTATCGGCGCCTGCATTTCACTCAGTCGAGGATGATATTAGGCCAAAACCAAAGAATGACCAAGGCAAGTGATTAACATGCTCTACCACTTGTGATTCTAAGCCATTAGTCCAATGGTAGCCAACCCCATCGTTGAATTGCTCCATCTGTCTTATAGAATGTGCTGCAATACCACAACAAATTGACCTAGTGGTGTTAAAATTCAAATTCTTCACACGACCTGGAAATTCTAAGGGATAAAACACAGATAGGGAATGGGAGTTTTAAGACAACGAAATATGATCGTATGATGAAAATGGAACCTTGCGAAGATAAATATTTTGTTCATAGAATGCCTTCCACAAGACCCACTTCTCAATGTGCCCAATGTCAGTCAGTTTTATTAGTGAAAGATTATAATACATTGAAACTAAATGATTGAGTGGAGAGATTTATTTTCCAGTCTAGTATGATGTGAAACCAAATGATTGAGTCCAAAGATTCATTTTACAACCTAGTATGATGTGTAATCTTGTCTGTTTATCATAAAGTTGAACAAAATTCACAATTGAAAAAACTAGGTCCCTCTTTGACTCATGTTAAATCCATATTCGATATCTATTTAAGATAAATTTATACTGGTGTAAACACTGCCACCTAATGAATATTCTTACCATCTTCCAATCAGTATCAATGTCAATGGCAACATTGACGAATTTCTGGTCTAGAAATGGCACACAGACCTGTAAATCCCATGCAGTTGTCGACTTGTTAGCCCTCAAGCAGTCATACAAGTGAAGGCCTTTTATCGCTAGGTACTCCCTACATACAAGACATGAAATTAAAGATACTAGCAGTGAGTTATCTTATGACACGTTTACCGATGGAATTCCTCTCTGTTACGAGCCTTTTGAGCCTTGTGGAAATACAAATAGCCCCAAAATATTTCATTTGATCCTTCTCTAGAGAGAACCATGTTCACTCCCCGGGACTTAATTTTAGGGGACATTAAGAACATGGGCGTGCTTGCTCTGATATTTGTTCTTAGATCTGTTAAAAAAGATGTTACTCGTCATTATATTAAGAAACACCTAAATCTCTTGCAATTCAAAAACAGAAGTCAAAGTGTGCACCTTATTTTGTGAGGAAAGTGACCCTTGAAAATAAATGTGGAAAGATGTCTATAGATGTTATAGACACTCACAGACTGAGTCAACAATGCCAACTTATGTATCGAGGTGATTTTGTATCAGTTGTTCCACGGGATCTTTCATTTCGTTCATTGAAAGTCAATAAAGTTTAGAAGAATTGACCACTCGGTTAAAATCTAGCGGTAGATTGTTACATACATAGATGGTAGACAAATGTTATATTAATGTTGCCTATGCTAATAAATTAGAAAGTGAAATGTATTGTTAAACGGTTCACTAACTGTAGAATAAATCACATGGAAGACGATATATGTATACTATACCATACAGATGTTCTAGTACAAAGCTTAGTACATTTACTATGTATCATTTAGTACATAGCTTAGTGCATCGATGATTGTTTTTGAGGTGGATAAATAGAACAGGTCAAGAGATCGAAGGGAAGTTAGATTCCTGACGGAGTCTAGGATCGTCCGCAGAGAGTAGCAGTCATTCAAGGCAAGACTTTGGAGGTCCGTCAGGTTCCAGAGTGAATCTGGGAGCTTCTGCAAAGTGGAGCACACGCTCAAGGAAAGACGTTGGAGGCTCGTCTGGTTACCGAGCGAGTCTGGGAGCCTCTTAAGAGTGTGGCACCCGGTCAAGTCAAGCCTTTATAGGCCCGTCAGATTTGCCATCAAGTTTGGGGTGTCTATAGAGTATAGCACCCCTTTAAAGCATAGTTACCAAATTCGAATTCGAATTCGATTCGAATTTGAATTCAATACGATAAAAATTCCAATGAAAAATTTTCAATTCTAAAAAAATTCAATAATATACTTCTTAAACATTTTTTAAAAATATTTTTAGCTATCTTCTTTCTAATTTATTTTGGATTTTATATAATTTATAACTGCATATAATAAAAAAATTTCAGAACCAAATCCACTCAAAAAGAATTTACACTCACCTCTTCTCTTCAAACTATATACTCTTTTCAAAAACCTATATTCTTAAAGATTTTTTCTAATTTAGGTACTTCCATTTCTTTCTGTGCATTTCCCTCCAAACTATATACTCTTTTCAAAAACCTATATTCTTTCTTTGATTTCAAAATTTTATTAATATAAAATCCTTGTTTATTTAGAAAATTAATATTCAAATTTATTTTATAGAAAAATCAATCTCTTGTCTTTGAAAAAAGAATTTTTCTAATTTAAATACTTCCATTTCCTTCTCTATGAGTGGGAAAAATCTAACCAGAAAATATCGTTCTGTGCATTTCCCTCCAAACCATATACTCTTTTCAAAAACCTATATTCTTTCTTTGATTTCAAAGATTAATTAATGTAAAGTCCTTCTCTATTTAGAAAATTAATATTCAAATTTATTTTATAAAACAATCAACCGCTTAGTTTTGAAAAAAGAAATTTTCTAATTTAAATACTTCCATTTCCTTCTCTGGGAGTGGGAAAAATCTAACCAGAAAATAAGATTTAATAACATCAATGCTCATAACTCTACACTTACCTTTGAGATTGGGAATTTTGATCATAACTGTTATTACTCATTTAACCTATAAAATCTAAGTAACCCATAAGTCTCCTAATTTTTATTTTTTTAGCTCCGTGCATGCTATAAAGCAGCAATTTTTTATGTTTTTAGATGGGTGCATGCTATATCGCAGCAATTTCTATTTTCCTATGCATGCATGCCATACAGCAACAATCTATTTGTGTTTAGCGAATGAACAATCTACTTAGTGAATCTTTTGTCTTTCTCTGTTGCTTGACATACCACAACAATTTTTGTTTTTCTCTGTTGCATGCCACACTGCAACAAATTTTGTTTTACTCTGCAGCATGCCATACTGCAACAATTTTTGTTTTTCTCTGTAGCATGCCATACCGCAGCAATCTATTTGTTGTTTAGTTAATAAACCATATGCAGCCATTAACTATGCCAGGTAATGAACCATACATGCGCCCAAATCGTTAAGCACCTACGAACTGGATCGAATTTTATCGAACTATTCGGTATTCAAATCGTACGGGCGAATTTTCGTATTTTTAACCATGATTCGGCCATATTTGGTAACTATGCTTTAAAGTCAAGAAGTTGGAGGCCCGTTAGGTTCCCCACCGAGTCTGGGAGCATTTTCATAGTGGAGCAGAAACACAAGTCAAGATTTTGGAGGCCGGTAAGGCTCCCAACTGAGTATGGAAGCGTCTGCAGACTGGAGCACCATCCCAATTCAAGCGTTTGGAGACTGGAGCACCATCCCAAGTCAAGCGTTTGGAGGCTTGTCAGGTTCCCAACCGAGTCTGGGAGAGTCTGCGGAGTGTAACACGCGGCCAAGTCAAGTATTGTTAGAAAAAATTTAGGAATTTAATTTTCGTTTTCGCGGAGGGGAGAGGCAGAGAGTTATTAGTTTCATGAAACTAGGTTCGCACACTGCGAAGTTAATTTTGCGGAGCGTACCGCAAGGCTATCTCCCAGACTTAGATTTAGCGCACTGGGCAGCTATTTCAGAGAATTGTGAATAATATTTACTCACAGCCAAAATGAGGAAGTAGGTTTTGGAGCAACACAATAAAAACTTAGTATTGAATTCTAAAACATTAAATACATTTACATGAGACTGCTGCTCATTCACCAAGTAAAATAAAAGTTACAGTGATTTAAACTTACCCGGAATAACACAGTGAAACAGAGTAACTATTATTTTCACGCGCCCAACAGAATTTGCTCCACCATTTTATCCACAGAGACTTGCACTCTTTTTCTTTTTTCCCTCTTGCTCACTAACCTCTCTACACAGTCAAAATAAATTTTCCATTCATATTTAACTCAACATACAATTTTACATTTAATTCATGATGGAGCAAAATAATTAATATGATGTTGTTTTTGAGTGTGTTTAGAAACGCGCAGGTGTTTCTGGAGTGTGGGCAATGGTCACTGAATGAATGTTTTCCCATATCTATTTACCAAAGTACATTAACTTCTTTAAATTCTTTTGCTGAGTTTCTGAATGGTTCGCGTTTGGCTTCAGTCCTTCTATCTTCAAGCAGAGATGCAACCTACAAAAATACATCTGACAGATATGGTTGTTGTTAGGTTGTTTATTGCAGTAGTTGGGATTATTATTTCCAACACTCCCTCTTGATCAAAATTGCTGCCATTGGCAATTCCCAAACAGTTTCTGAGATAAACAAAACTTTCACCTGCCAATGGCTTTGTGAAAATATCAACAAATTGTTCCTGTGACCTGCAGTGCTGCAACACAATTTCATCATTGTTAATCAACTCTCTAATAAAATGATATTTAGCATCAATATGCTTGGTCCTTTTGTGGAAGACAAAATTCTTTAACAATGAAACTGTTGAGATGTTGTCACTGAAAATAGTTGTCACGCCCTCTTGGTTATGACGAAGATCCTTCAACATCCTTCTCATCCAAACTGCCTGATATGTTGTTGTTGTTGCTGCGACATATTTAGATTCTACTGTTGACAGTGACACTATTGTCTACTTCTTGGAGGCCCATGAAATGGCTTTGGAACCCAAATGAAAAACATATCCTGACGTGCTCTTTCTGTCATTGACACTGCCTGCCCAATTGCTGTCAGTGTAACCAACCAGCCTGAAATCACTGGTTGTTGTGTACAAAACGCCATACTGTTTTGTCCCATTGACATACCTCAGAATCCTTTTTGCTACTTTCCAATGTGTCTCCTTGGGTGTCTCCATGAATCTTGACACCAAACTTACTGCATATATTATATCTAGCCTAGTGGCAGTCAAATACATCAGGCTGCCTATCATGCTTTTGTATAATGTCGGATTGACATTGCTGCTGTAATCTTCCTTGCTCAACTTCGACCCTATGACAGTTGGAGTTGGTGTGGACTTACTGTTCTGCATTTTAAACCTCTCCAAAATTTCTGCCACATACTTTGCTTGAGAGATAAAAATGCCATTTTCTGTTTGCTTCACTTCTATGCCAAAAAAATATCTTAACAATCCCATGTAAGTCATTTCAAACTCACTCTTCATGACTTTTTTGAAATCAGCGATGAGGAAATCATCACTGCCTGTAAAGATCAAATCATCTACATATAAGACGACAATGAGAATCTTACCTTCACTCTCTTTGATGTAGGGAGTAGGCTCACAGTCACATTTGTCGAAACCATTGTCTAACAAGTAAGCATCTATCCTGCTATACCATGTGCGCGGTGCTTGCTTCAACCCATAAATATATTTCTTCAACCGATATATTTTGTCTTCTTGGCTTTCAATTTCATAACCATGCGGTTGCGTGACATACATTTCCTCTTTCAACACTCCATTCAAGAACACTGAATTTATGTCCATATGATACATTTTCCATTTATGCTGCGCGACAATCGTCACAACTACGTGCACTGTCTCCATCCGTGCGACTGGCGCGAATGTCTCCACGTAATCTCTTCCATGCTACTGCTTGTATCCTTTGACAACTAGCCTTGCTTTGTGCCATTCAATATTTCCCTCAATGTTGCTTTTGGTCTTATAGACCCACTTTACCCCAATAACATGTTTTCCTTTCGGAAGGCTCACTAACTCCCATGTGTCATTCCTTTCTGTTGCTTCTATTTCTTCCTCCATTTACGCAACCCATTTTTATTCTTTGACTGCATCTTCAAAGTGGATTGGGTCATCTACATGACAAAATAATGCAAATAAGGAATTCAGACCTGCACTACTATCAACTTCATCTTGCTCTTAAATTTCATTTAAATTTTTGAATTTTGGCCTTCTTGTGCTTGCTAAAGATGAGCTCGATATGTCACTTGGTGTTGCGCTTCGTGGTGAGCTTGGAGAAGCACTTTCTTGGATGCGCGAAACTGTCCTATTATTTGTTGATGGGGTTGCTTGCTATCTGCTTTGCTGTGCTTGAATAAGAGTAGAGGAAGTCAGAGTTGAGGAATTACTTGCTGTTGTTAATTCCTCTTTGTCCTCATGTGGTATACATGCTTTTACATTGATTTTCTTCTCTAAACTTCCATCCCATGCTTCCTCTTCTATGAAATGCACATATCTGCTGATTATGGCCTTCTTGGTTAATGGATTGTAGAGTTTTTATGCCTTGGATTCATCATTGTATCAAAAAAATATGCATTTATCCCCCTTGCTGTCCAACTTCTTTCTCAACTCATCTGGGACATGTGCATAAGACACACATCCAAAAACTCTCATGTGAGTGACATTTTGTTTTCTTCCACTCCATGCCTCTTCGAGAACAATGTTTTGGACACTTTTGGTTGGACATCTATTCAAGATATATGCTGCAGAAGCGACAACTTCAGCCCAGTAATCATTTGGCAAATGCTTTGCCTTCAACATACTCCTTGCCATCTCCATAATGGTCCTATTCTTCCTTTCTGTCACACCATTTTGTTGCGGTGTATATTTTTTTGTGAATTTCTTGTGAATTCCATGTTCCTTGCAAAATTGAAGGAAGTCATTTGAGATGTATTCTCCACCTCTATCAGTTCTAAGGACTTTGATGTAATGTCCGCTTTGCTTCTCAACAAGAGCTTTGTATTGTTGAAAGCGCTCAAACATTTCACTTTTCTGTTTTAGGGGAAGGACCCATGTCTTCCTTGTGTAGTCATCTATGAAGGTCAATACATAGTGGCTGCCACCAATTGATGGTGTCTACATTGGTCCACATAAGTCTGAGTGGACAATATCCAAAGGTTCCTTTTCCCTCACTGACTTTCCTGCTGGAAATGTCTCTCTATGTTGCTTGCCCTAGATACATCCTTCACATATGCTGTCTGGTTTTTCTATGAGTGGTAAACCCTTCAACATGCCTTTCCTATGTAGCAAATTCAAACCTCCAAAGTTGAGATGTCCAAATCTCAAGTGCCATAACCAGTTTTCATCTTTTACCTCTGCTTGAAAGTTTACTTGTGTGACAACTGCCTCTTTTCTTCCATTTTCTTGTGAGTTCATAGATAGTTGTGCTTGTGCACCTTCTTTCTGCAAATCTAATATTATTTTCAGGGGAAACATTCTATTGTCTGTCATTTGAACCTTTGCAATCAGCTGTCTGCTTGGAGGCCTATCCAAAATTGTGCACACATCATTTTTGAAGAAGACATTGTAGCCTTTTTGCATGAGTTGTCCAACACTCATGAGATTATGTTTCAAACCGAGGACAAAGTAAACATCAGAGATATATTTTTTCTCCCCCTTCTTTGTTAGGATATTAACTCTTCCTTTTCCCATGACATAGACTTTGCTATCAGTCCCTAATGTCACTTCAGATTTCACACTTTCATCTAGATCAGAAAACATTTCTATGTTTCCTGACATGTGGTTACTACACCCTGAATCTAGATACCATATATCACTCTATTTTTCTTGTGCTACATTACAAGCTAAAAACATGCTATCATGGTTATGATTTTCTCTTGTGAAATTTACACTTGGTTTGTTACTAATGTCATATTGCTTCTTTCTACACTCATTTTCATAATGACCATACTTTTTACAGTAATGACATTGAACTTGAGATTTATCATACCTCTGACCTTGTGCTTGATTTCGGCTCAGGCCTTGACTTGGATTTTGATTTCTGCCTCTTCCATTTGAGCTTGAAGGGTTGCTTCTTCCACGTCTATGTGGTCTTCTTCCTCTTCCTCTAGCATATGATCTTCCTCTACCTTGACCTTAACCAAATTATACTTGTGTCTTGAGGGGATGCTCCAATGAGGAGCTTGCTGCTCTATTCAGTCTATGTGTCATGCGGAAAGAGTTATTTTTGCGGACAAACCTAACCTCCCTAGGAGTCTAAGACTCTCTAGTGACAAACAAACCAAACAAGAGCAATCCTTCTCTAAACATACATCATTCTATGAGAACTAAGTGGTTTCCGATCTTACCTTAGGTCCAACGCTTGTTGTAGCAGTCCAGCCTTGCTGATCCAGATGAGCTCCTCCT
>APFE031334611.1:8423-20791 GCA_000404065.3 Pinus taeda | reverse complement strand
AGATAAACATGTTTTTAAGTGAATTTCTCTCTTTTTGAAGTTTGACATGAAGAGCAGAGGTATGAGGCTTGACAAGGAGGATAATATGACTATTGACGGAGCCATATTAACTGCAGATAGTCATGGTGACAAATTTTAGTGTAACACCTCTTCTGCTACACTTGATGTTTTTGCTGCTTGGGCTTCTACTGCACTTGCGACTGCTTCTTCTTGGGCTTTTGTTGCTCTAGCTGTTGCTGCTTCTTATTCTTCTCTTACTATTGTTTCTTTCCTTGCTTCTACCGTTTCTTCTTCTCTTGTTGTTGCGGCTGTCCCTTTCCTTGCTATTACTGCTTCTTCTTCTCTTGCTGTTGATGCTGTCCAACAACTTTTATTTTTTTGTTGTTTGAACCTTTGAGCTTCTGATATTGAGATAACTCTTTATTTGACTTCTCTAAGTCATGTCTCAATGAGACTACCTCATTTTGTAGTCTCCCACAACAAGCTTTCTTCTCACTCAACTGATGGGTTAACATGCCAATCATTTTGCTAGCCTCTTCTTGTTGATAATTTAGTTCAACTAATGATTTTCTCAACTTTCCATTCTCAAGTTCATAGACTGCCAATTTATCCTCTTTCTTGAGAATTTCCTCTTATAGATTCTTGGCCTCCTTTAGAGCCAAAGACAACCTATTTCTAGAAAATATCCTTTCATTTGGATCCTTTTCTTTACCACCAGAGGTGTTAGCTTTTGAGCAACATGGTCTCTCTTTTGATACTTCTTCCTCATCAGCAGAAATGTGATGAGTAGCAACATTGTTCTGGTTCATTTCTAAAGCAGTAGAGCTCCTGAGCCTTTACTTGACCCTCATGGCTATCTCCACCATATAAACATTATGGCTTGTTCAAAACTTCCTTTGTTGACTCACAATTCCTTACTTCATTGGCATCTAACTTAGATAGCCCTCTCAAGATGAACTCCTTGACTTTCTCGTTGTTTTATCCATTCAAAACAGAGAGCCAGAGAGCCATATATCACCATCCAGGGACATCAAGCAATCTTCCATTCTAACCTTCCATATTTCATACCAGATCTCATGGAATTATCTATCTAAGAATGGAACTTCTTCTGCTGCTAGCCAAAATCCATTAGCCATTATTTACCTTTGATCTACCTTCTAGCAATTAAGCTATTTATAAAGGAACTTTTATCTAATACCAATTTTTCGGAAACAATTATAATACTGAGAGGGGGGATGAATCATTATTAAGGCTAGTTTTTACTTATTTATGCCAATTTATTTTTCTTATTTAAACTTGGCATCCAACCATATAACCAACGAAATTATAAACTCAACACACAAGCAAACAAACCATAAGCATCATACACATAGTCACAAGGTTTTTCACGTGCAAACTCTTTTGTGAAAAACCAAAAAGCTTGTTATTGTTATTGATGTAAGTTAAGAGCATCCAATCTATTACATAAATATGTTTTGTGAGCACCCACTCACAGCAAGCACCAACTACTTTTTATTTTTAGCTAGCACCGACTAGCAGGAAGCACCAAATCCCTCCTATTGTAGACACATGTATAGCTTACAAGAAGCACCATGTCATGCAATGACCTCATAGATTTGTTGCAAGCACCAACTTTTAGCTCGAATTTTTGCAAGCATCAACTTGCAGGAGGCACCAACCCCCAAGCCTTCTCATGCTCCACTAGATATGTAAGCACCAACTTCTTGACTATAGGCACCAACCCACACAAATAAAAAGAATTGGATGTTCTCTATAGTTTGGAAACTACTCTACCTGATAATGTTAGGCCCCTATACTACTAGTGTAACCCCTTATTGTTATTAGTACAACCCCCTTATTATATTGTTGTACCCATGTAGTCCCCATATTGTTGTTATTGTGCCCCATAGAAGGCCACTATTGTTATTATTGTTCTCTTACATTATTATTGTTATTTCAACTCTGATTATATTATGACCCCTTAGAATCCTATATACAAAAATGAGGTCTTGTCATTTATATCATCCAAGAATTGTTCATTTGTGTAATGTAAAGGAGGTTTCCCCCTCGAAGAGGCTGAAGTATAAGGCATTGATCTATCTTTTCTATCTTTTTGAGAGCTGGTTTCACAACATTTGGTATCAGAGCTTTGGATTATAGGGTTTCGCTGCTCCAAATAGGTCATCATGGAATTTTCGCTATAACTTTTTTCCTGCGACATTTCAGAAGCAAACAAAAAAACCCATTTGAGACGAAATCACACTTGTTCCGAATTTTAGAGCTTTTCACAATATATTTGTGGAGATATGATCTAAGGAAGATGGTTTTTTTGCAGACTCATGAATTACATTCCAAACAAGTGACCTGGGGAAAATCATCATAACTGTCTCTCTGAGAATTGGATTGAAATTTCATAAGAAGTTACAGAAAGAGGACAGACAGTAGTTTCCTGTATATATTTTTTTAGATCCTAAGGTCAAAACAGTGACATGTGGCACTTCGTACAAGTTCGCTCTTTTGAAAAGGTATATAATTAGGTCATCTTGGGAGATTGTGCATAACTCTTTCTTGGAGAATCTAAATTTAGTCAGACTGGTGGCATTGGAAAGGAGACGCAGAGGGTTACCACAGGTTGCAATTTCATAACTTAAAGATCCGAAAGTACAGAGTTATATTTGTTTTAAGATCGAGCTCCTAAAATCAAGAAAAAGCAAGATGAGGAATTTTGATGGCAAGGATCCGGTAAATTGGATACTTCAGATGGAGCAATATTTTGATCTACATGGTGTACTACTGTTACAAAAGGTATGTATTGCATCTTCATATTTAGAACCAGATGGTATAAAGGGTTCTGTTCTCGTAAACAACTTGTTACATGGTCAATTTTCATAGAGGAAATGATAGCACATTATGAGGATAGAAAGAGCAACACCACAACAATTGGAAAGAGTAAAAGGGCTTTGTTACATAGTGGAAAGTAAAATTATGGAAACAAGGAAGTCTGCCCCTCACAACTATAAATATGGCAGTGTTGTTTCTCCTAGCCTTCCACAACCTACAGGGTTACACCACAACAATTGGAAGAAAAGAGAGAAAAAGGGCTTTGTTACAATTATGATAGCAAATGCACTAAAGGTCATAAGTGTGCTAAGAAGAAATTATTTTACATAGAGTATGAAGAGGAGGGAGAAAAGGATCAAGAAACATCAAAAGAAGAGGATATACGCCAGGACCTAACCCGAGAGAAAGATGAAATGAATCAAACCATATCTTGTAAAGAATTGGAAAGAATTACCACTCCTCAAACTCTCAAGATAGAAGGACATATCAAGAAGAAAAAGGTGCAAGAAGTGAAAGATCACATCGAGACAAAAGAAATGAATACAACCATATCTTGTAATTCATTGGTCGGAATTACCACTCCTCAAACCATCAAGATAGAAGGGCATATCAAGAATAAAAATGTTCAAGAAGTGAAAGATCACATCGAGCATCAAGAAATGAATCTGAAAATATCTTGTAAAGGATTGGAAGAAATTACCACTACTTAAACTCTAAAGATAGAAGGACATATCAAGAAGAAAAAGGTTCAAGCAGTGAAAATTCAGATCGAGCATCAACAACAAGCTCTCCAACTTTTAAAGGATAACACCACTTTGGTGCAAAATCGAATGAAACAACAAGTAAATCAACATTGTAGTGAAAAATGTTTTGATGTAGGTGATTGGGTATTTTTACTGCTACATCTCAAGCAAACTATTTATGAGAAGGAAATGTTGGCAATACTATATGCACTTAAGAAATGGCATCCTTACTGAATGGGAAGAACTTACCTGTCGAATATTCCACATGGGAGGACAAGAATTTTATACAAAAGCATCAAGAACTACTCAAGCATTGAGGAAAACACTTTTTGAAGGAGAAGGGCATGTTAGGCCCCTATACTACTAGTGTAACCCCTTATTGTTATTAGTACAACCCCCTTATTATATTTATGTACCCATGTAGTGCCCATGTTGTTACTATTGTGCCCCATAGAAGCTCTCTATTGTTATTACTATGTCCTTACATTATTATTGTTATGTTGGCTCTGATTATATTATAAACCCTTAGACTCCTATATACAGAAAGGAGGTCTTTTCATTTGTATCATCAAATAATTGTTCATTTATGTAATGTAAAGGAGGTTGCCCCCTCGAAGAGGCTAAATTCTAAGGAGTTGATCTATCTTTTCTATCTTTTTCTTGAGCTGGTTTCATAACATGGTTCATCATCAAAATGTTGTGCTCCCTCTTGTTCTGAGTCTTACTTATGTTCTTCCTCAGGTTCTTATTCTAAATTTGCTTCTTCTTCAAGTTTTGATTCAGAATGACATTCTACCCCCTGTTCAGGTTCAGAATTGCACTCTTCCTCGGGCTCGGGCTCTGAATTATCCTTTTCTTCTGGTTCTGGCTCAGAATTTCATTGTTCCTCTAGTTCTGACTCAGAGTCCTATACACTAATTGGTCGGATGGCTTCGCTGGTCATTCGGCGCTATCCTGAGGATTTACAAACATCCTCTGGGCTAGTTTTAACCTTGCAAACTACCTGCACTTATGGGGTTCAATTTTTTAATGAGTAGTCCTTTTCCTCTTTGGAATCGGGCTCTGCTAGCTCATTTCCAAGATTGCAGAGTTTTGGATTATAGGGTCCTGACTAATCTCTAGAGACAGTATGAGACCATCCCAAGTTAAGTTTTCTTGAACAAGATTATGGCTAACAATTAGTCTAATCAAACCATGGTGGCTAACTACAGTTTCAAGGTGCATATCTTGTCTTATTCTATCAATGGTATCATGCAATAATGAATTCAAGAAAGATGGCAGATTAACCGTGAGCTTTTGCTTTAAAACAACCAAGAGTTTGAGTTGTCATGGTACTACCACATCTCTTCGTCCATCACAAGTAATGTACCTCCGAACAACACTTGCCAACTCACGCCATGGTTCTTCCAGAGAAGATGGTTGAATGCCCTTGCCTTTTCTAGTTAATTCCTCACCCACATCTCTGAAAATATCCACCAATTCTTTCAACATTACATGCTTTTTAGGCCAGACAGTTCCTTTCGCTGGTAGCCCAGATACTTCAGCTATCACAACTTCTGATACTGTGATTCTTCTTCCGTTCACCATGGACTGCCCATCCCGTAAATTCTGTAGGAATTTGATAGCAACTTTACTGTTAGGTGCCTAAAGCCTGGTGAAGTATGACATCCATCCTACGTGCACCAGAATCTCCTTGGTTCTGTCCGAAATTTCCAATACCAAAAGTTCTTAGCACACTAATTTTCCACCCATAATGCTTGAATTCTTCCTACAATTTCAAAAGATTAACAGGCAAGAAAAACACATTAGAGAACAACAATAGCAAGAAACATGCAACAAAGAATAACAATGGTGAGATAGAAAAACAAGTAGATGTAATGGCTAAGTTTTATGATGTTAAGCAACATTTCCATGAGAATTAATATTATTAAGTCGGGGACTATCATATTGCCACATGCTATTTAATCATGGGATATCGTAGCAACATATGAAATCCAATAAAATAAATATAGCGCATGTAAGGGTGTAATGGGAGTCCTCGCCGTCCTTCAAATGAGAGGTCGCCTACGAACGAATAGACAAGGATGTGTTGTTCTGACGGCAAGCCAAGAGGGTGAAGGGTATGAAAGTAAATGAGACAGAGTAAGCATATCAATGACGGGACGACAAGAGGTATGGTTATAATGAGAGTGGAGTTTATAAAGGTAGTTATGAATAAAAGATAAGACGCTTTGGGTTGATGATAGGTTATGCGAAAAAGGACATCAATATGCCAGAAAGATGCTCTGCTGATGGTATCTTAGCTACAAGTGATACGATTGATATAAAAAAACATTATCTTTTGCATAAAGGTTCTAAAAAAATTAAGGAAATAATTTCTCCGAAAAAGAAAGAATAAGAAGAGGGTATTATAATGATTATTGACGTTAAAATATCACTTCACTACCATAAGCAGAGCCTTTGCTGCCAGCAGGCGTCCATAGCCTCGACAGGGTTTCTTTTTAACCCTTATGAGCTAGGATCCTCAATTTATAAGTGGAAATTTCAATTGCTGTTCTATAGAGATGAGTGTATTGGCATGGCAACCAGATGACCACACTGCCATTCACTAGGATGTAGAAAAAGTGATCAGGCCAGGTCGTGATGAGACCTCCTGTTCCAAGGATATTCTAGTTGTCCAATGGATCATAACCTTGGTGTGGTGGCCATAGTGGGAATGCCACTTTGCTATAGCCTTATGAAAATGGTAAGTTGGCTCTTAATGATACCCCCTATCCTCCATCTGCAAACAAAATTTTGCTATTATTACATATTTTTATGATAAATAGAGGGAGGCTCAATACTCCTTAAGAGCAGGGATGGCATAAAAAGTTGAATATGTCTTATTTCTTATAGACAAAGAAGTTTATAACCAGGAGAAGTAGAACCAACAAGGTATTCAAGATGATCCATCAGTATTAGGTGCAACAAAAAACAATGCAGTAGAGTAGTATATAAATAAATGTGTCCCTTTCCTTGAAAAGAATATATCATCAAGAGGCTGTCATGTTAAATCCCTTCAATAGGATCCATACTTCTTGCCCTCATGAAAGTAATTTATTTCATGCCATGAAAAGAAAAGAAAATAGGGCTGAGATAAGCTAAGAGAAATCACACAAAATCAAAAGAAGTGTTGTTCAATAAATTGAATAGCAAAATAATCGCAAGAAAAAGTGTTGTTCAAAAGTTTGAACATCAAAACACAGAAGAAAAGTGTTTTTCAAAAGCTTGAACAACAAAAACACGCAAGAAAAAAAGGTGTTGTTCAAAAGTTTGAACAACAAAAACACGCAAAAAAGTGTTGTTCAAAAGTTTGAACAATAGCTAAACACACAAAAAAGTGTTGTTCAAAAGTTTGAACAACAGCTAAACACGCAAAAAAGTGTTGTTCAAAAGTTTGAACAGCAGCTAAACACGCAAAAAAGTGTTGTTCAAAAGTTTGAACAATATCCAAACATGCAAAAAGTGATGTTCAAAAGTTTGAACAACAGCTAAACACGCATAAAAAGTGATTATCAAAAGTTTGAACAACAAAAATACGCAAAAGAAGTGTTGTTCAAAAGTTTGAACAACAAAAATACACAAAAAAAGTGTTGTTCAAAAGTTTGAACAATAGTTGTTCAAAAGTTTGAACATCAAAAACACGCAAGAAAAAAAGGTGTTCTTCAAAAGTTTGAACAACAAAAACACGCAAAAAAGTGTTGTTCAAAAGTTTGAACAATAGCTAAACACACAAAAAAGTGTTGTTCAAAAGTTTGAACAACAGCTAAACACGCAAAAATGTGTTGTTCAAAAGTTTGGACAGCAGCTAAACACGCAAAAAAGTGTTGGTCAAAAGTTTGAACAGTATCCAAACATGCAAAAAAGTGATGTTCAAAAGTTTGAACAACAGCTAAACACGCATAAAAAGTGATGTTCAAAAGTTTGAACAACAAAAATACGCAAAAAAAGTGTTGTTCTAAAGTTTGAACAACAAAAATACACAAAAAAAGTGTTGTTCAAAAGTTTGAACAACAGCTGTTCAAAAGTTTGAACATCAAAGATACACAAAAAAAGTGTTGTTCAAAAGTTTGAACAACAAAGATATGTAAAAAAGTGATGTTCAAAAGTTTGAACAACTGAAAAAGAAAAAAAAGGAAAATAAATAAAAGAAAATCAAATTAGCAATCATATTTACATATTTTACAATGAAGAAATAACCTTTATCATCATGAAGCTACCGAGGGATTGCCCTCTTTAGATAAAACTTGCATGGTGGGGTCCTCATGTGTCTGCTGGTAGAAAGATTCTCTAGTAAGTGGTTTTTGGTAGAGGCGTACCCAGTGCCCATTTTCTTTAAAATAAGAACCAGATCCATCAATGGTGGCCAACGTAAGGGTGCCATAGTCATGTACTTTCTTTATTTCATAAGGGCCTAGCCATCTAGTCTGCAATTTGCTTGGGAAATCTTGGAACTTGGAATCATATAGAAGTGCCCAGTCACCCTCATGAAATGTCTTTTTCTTAATAAGGGCATCGTGCCATGTGGCTCTTTGTTTTTGAATAAGTGCAGTATGTTGTAGAGCCAATAGTTGAATTTCATCTAATTCGTTCATTTGTTGTAACTTGTTAACCTAGGCTTCAATTAAGTCCAGTCCTATCTCCTAGGCTCTCCTTAGTGTTTGTGTTTCAAATTCTATGGGGAAAATGGGTTCCTCACCAAATAACAACTGAGATGGAGAGTATCTAGCAGTGTTTCTCCAAGTTGTGCAATACGCCCATAAGGCCTTTGGCAATCAAGTAGTCTAGTCTTTCCTATGTGATGAGACTGTCTTCGTTAGAATAGCTTCAATAACTTTGTTGGTGCTCTCTACTTACCCGTTCGCCTGCGGGTGATACGAAGAGGTAATTATGTGTGTCATGTGATGATTTTTCATTGTAGGAGAAATCTTGTGACCCACGAATTGTGGCACCCCATTAGTAATCACTTCTCTGGGTAAACCATACCACACAAAAAATTATAAAAGAAAGCTAATAACCGTTTGCTCTGTTGCTCTTAGTAATGCTACTGCTTCCAGCCACTTAGTTACATATTCTGTTGCGACCAATATATACCATTTCTGGTTGGATGAGGGTTTGATCGGCCCAATGAATTCTAATGCCCAACGCTCAAAAGGTTCTATCACCAGCTATGGATGCAGAGGCATTTCATCATATTACCTAGGGAGGCCCATCCTTTGGAAACTATCACATGTATGAACAAATTTCTTAGCATCCTTAAAAATAGTGGGCCAGTAGTAGCCTATTCGTAGAATTTTATGTCAAGTTTTGTGATCTGAAAAGTGTCCACCGCAAGGGCCTTCATGGCAAGCTTTTAAGGTATCATAAATTTCTTCCTCCTTGGTGCACCTACAGATGTGCATGTCAGCCCTTGTGTGGAAAATATATCCTCCAATCTAGAAGAAACCAGTGCTGCGTTGTACAATCAATTTTCGTTCTCTGGATGTCAGATGTTTGGGAAATTTTCCCACTACTAAGTAATTCACCACATCTTCATACCATGGTGTTTTTATGGCCACAACAAACAAATGTTCATCTGGGAACTGATCCTCCACCGCCATTGTATCGTCTGTTCTAGGTACTCGGGAGAGGAACTCTGCCACCAGGTTCTCCTTCCTTAGTCGATCCCTTATAGTTATATCAAATTCCTACAAAAGTAGTAACCAACGTGTCACTCTTCCATTTGTGATAGGTTTGTTGGCTAAATATTTAATAACAGAGTGATCAGTATACAAAAAGATAGGATATCTAGTTATATAGTGTCTAAATTTTTTTATAGCATAAATAACAACTATAAACTCTTTTTCTGTGACTGTATAGTTTAACTCAACATGAGTTAGGTTTTTGCTGATGTAATATATAACGTAGGGTTTCTTGTCTTCTTCTTGGCTTGGAACAACTCCAATAGCTATATCTGATGTGTCTGGTGAAATCTGGAAAGGTATATCCCAGTTCGGCCCTCGTAATAATGGTGCTATCAATACTAACTGTTTAAGATCTATGAAGGCAGTGTCACATTTATCAGTCCATATAAAATCAAAATTACATGTAAGGACATATAAAGGTGCAACAATCTGTGAAAAAATTGTTATAAATCTATGATAATATCCAGCAAATCCCAAAAAACTATGTACCTTTGTTTGAGTGTAGGGAGTAGCTAATAAGAGGATTACTTGTATCTTTGCTTGATGAATTCCAGCTGCTGAAATGTGATGACCCAGAATCAGGCCCTCTGTCATCATCATATGACATTTCTCATGACTTAAGAATAGCCTAGTAGCAATACACCGTTTTAGGACTTTCTCCAATGTCTGTAATGCCTAATCAATGTCATCCCCGTAGGGTGTAAAATTGTCCATGTACACCTCCAATCCTTCATTTATCAAGTCTGCGAAAATATTGAGTATGGCTCTTTGGAATGTAGAAGGTGTGTTGCACAATCCAAAAGGCAATACTTTGTAAGAAAATGTTCCCCACTGGCAGGTAAAAGTAGTTTTATCCTGGTCTTTAGGGACAATTTGAATTTGGTTATAGCCATTCAAGCCATCCATGAAAGAGAAGAATTTCTTCCCTACCAGTGCATCTAGGACCTGATCAATAAATGGAAGGGGAAAATGGTCATTTTGTGTTGCTTTGTTGAGTTCTCTGTAGTCAACACATATCCTCCATTTTCCATTCTTTTTGGGAACAATGACTAATGGGGAAACCCATTTACTGTCAGATATAGGATAAATAAAATTCACATATAATAGTTTTTGAAATTCTTCTTTCACAATATCCTTTAGATGATGATTCAATCTACGCTACAGTTGTTGAATGGATATTACATTCTTTTTAGTGTAGATTTTGTGCATGCATAACTGTGGCTCAATCCCTTTCATGTCTAGGTAGTCCCATCCAAAAGCCACTTTGTATTTCCTAAGGACTTGGATAAGTTTCTGTTACTGGTCGCTACTCATATTATTGTTGATGTTCAGGATCTTCCCTTCCTCGATTTTGATAGGCTTGTTATTATAGAAAGTGGTTGTTGGTATTGGTTGGTCATTGATATCTCTCAGGGAATCTTCTTCAATCTCATTGTCAAGGGCTACTTTAATCATGTGACAACTCAAATTAAACACCGTAGTAGGGTGATTGATAAAAGTATTAATGACATCATCTTCTGTTTGGTTTGGAATTCAAGGGCATCTGCCACAGTCAATGGTGAACGGATATTTTTCAGTTAAATATGTTATAGGTTGTTTCCGAGTTTTTACAATGGTTAGTCTTGGTTGAGCGGGAGGGTATAATGCTAGATTCTTTACATCATTTCCTTGGGTTATGGTCATACTATCTACACGACAACTGATATAAGCATCAACTGTTGCTAGCCAAGGCCTTCCTAATATTAAGGGATGTCCATCTAGCCAGTTCCTAGGGCTAATAATAAAAAAATATGTCAGATATTCCCAAGTGTCTACAGAAACCATCACATCTGGTAATGTTCCTTCTGGCTTAATGACTAAGCGGTTAGCAAGTTCCAGCAAGGTAGTTATTTGTTCCAAGGTTGTGATGCCAAGCATTTCGAAAGTTGTTGTTGTGAGGATGTTAATGGATGCCCCTAAATCGACTAAAGAATTAGGAAAAGAGCAACCATATCTAGACTGTGACAATGGGGTTTCCTAGGTCTTCATATTTTACAGGTGTCTCTTTGCCTAGTAGTAAATCAGACAAAGTCCTGACAACATGAAGAGTTGGGTTTTTTTTTTTTTTCCTCACGGACTTCTTTATACACAATTCTTTAATAGTTTTAGCATATAGCAAAATGTCTTGAATAGCCTGGAGGAGGGGTAATTTTATACAAATATTCTTGAGTTCACCCAGAAGATCAAAATTAGGATATTCAATTGGTCTAGGTATTATCAATCTTTTGGGAATGGGGAAGAAGAAGTTATGATTTGCTCAGGATCCTTCTGCCTGACTATATCCTCTCCTTGCATTGTTTGGTGGCTATCTACAGTCGAAGGCTTATCCAGATATGTCTTTTTGATTTCAATTTGCATATTTTATCCTCATCTGGGGCAATTATGCGTCCAGATCTTAACTTAAGTTCATTACATTCTCTCGACTCAACTTCAGGGTCCAGAATCTCAATAATTTGTACTGACTTGATGGGTCTGTTGTTAGGATCTGGATTTGGTTAGGCTAGGAGTTGTGGTCGTATATTAGATTGAGGATTTTGCTGTAATGCGTAAGGTGCTTGTAAGGTTGGTTGAGATGGAGGAACTATTCCAATAGGTTGGTTTACTGATCGTTGCCAATTTGGTTGCCAGTTTTGATTTTGTAAGGTAGAAGGGGACCATTGTGAGGGATAGGGGTTACTCTACTAGAATGGTGGAGGATAAGAGGAATTTGACCAATTTAATTTATTGGGACATGATGGCATAGAAAAGGCTTGAGGTGGTGATCCGGATTTAAATAGGAACGCAATAAAACACAAAGATAACCATATACACAAAGATGCAACGGAAATAATGCTTCATTTCATTAATGGAAAATACTAAAATATGCTTACAGCCATAAATGGAAATAAACCAACTAGGGCGATGGTAAGTTATCTCTGAGAAGAGATGTGGTGGCTACATGCCTCTGAACTATTCTAAACTGTGTTACAATGAGGCTCGAAGGCCTATTTATTGTTGAGAAACAATGGAAAACCCTTCACAT
>APFE031334609.1:0-22181 GCA_000404065.3 Pinus taeda | reverse complement strand
TTGGATGATACAAATGAAAAGACCTCCTTTCTATATATAGGAGTCTAAGGGGTCATAACATAACCAGAGCCGACATAACAATAATATGTAAGGGCACAATAATAATAATAGTGGGCTTCTATGGGGCACAATAGTAACAATATGGGCACTACATGGGTACATCAATATAATAAGTGGTTTGTACTAATAACAATAAGGGGTGACACTAGTAGTATAGGGGCCTAACACAAAATCTAGTGAAATGCAAGATTCAGAATATGAAATTCAATATAGCAAGATTGTAGAATACATATAATATATGCAAGATAATGCTTTGATCTACAAGTTTGTAGGGATGTAGCTTTTTGGAAAAGAATTTATCTAGTGGATCAAAAATAAAGTTGAAGTTAGGAGACAAAAGCTTATGTACAAAAAAAAATTCTTGTATGGAGAGTAGAACATAAATTTTCTAGTAAGATCCTTACTTCTTCAATAATGCCATGATTTTTCATGAGATTATAGAAGGAGAAATACAACCCAAAGAAGGAATTGTTTTTAGCTATTTTGGTGCATGTCTAAATTATTTCTCTCCTAAAGGAATACTAGGAATAAGAAACTCTCGATGGAATCGGTAATTCCATTGCCAACTTAGTTAATTTTTTTAAGTCTACAAAAAGAGGATGATAGCACATCCTATTTTACGATGTGTATCTATATGATTATATGATAGCATCTATTAGCTTTAATATATATTTACTATGAAGAAAATATCTAGAGTCGCTATTAAAATGTGGGCACATCCTCTTTTGATGTCAATGGTGCCATGCCTTTGGCCACATGTTCAAGGCTTTCCCTCTTACCTTGAAGGAATTCATGCTGATTAGTCCACTAATATAAACCAATATCACTTTGGAAAATCCACATAAATGAAAGTGTATATGTGCTTCTAAGGGGCACTGGTTTCATGACTAAAACTTGTATATAGAAATAAGTTTGAGTTTCTAACCTCCCAAGAGGATATCTCAACAAAACATGATGATCATGAATCCTCCAAAATGGGGAAGGAAGTAATCCATTTCCTTATTAATTTCAGAAAAGGACAAGTTGAAGACTCAACAAGAAAATTAGTAGAACCCTTTCCAAAGATGGCTAAAATAATAATTGAAGAAGATAATACACATGCCACTACAAAGAACATGGATCTATGTGAATAAATCCTATTAGAACTAGTAGAATATTGGAATTGGGAAGTATAGGTAAACTATTCTATATCATCATATTCATATGCTTCACAAAGATAATCTCAAGGAAAGCAAATGAAAAGGTAATACTAAACATGAATCCAACTCTTTCATTCATTATCTAAGCATTTACCATCACGCGTTTAAAGATCCTTGTAAGCTAGTACAGATGGTAAAAAAAGGATAGCATAGCCACAACAAGGACTTGATCAGACAAGTTGGAGAAATGTTGGCTAATTAAGGATAGTCCATGTTGATGAAAGAGAAATTTCCCTATACCCAAAACAAAATTCCATGAATATAATATATTTGAACATTAAAGTCCCCAACTATATCATGGAATAAATTCTTCTAAAGGAACATATCTATTTATAAATTCATATGGTGATACTGCCCACGTGTTTTAGTGAAAAGATATGTGGAATTGCATTCTAGAGTTCGAAAGGTTTTCAATCACTAGCAATGTATGCCAATAGTCACACATGGAGTTTTGTTATGATTTGGAACCCTCGAAAGTAATAATTATACACCTACTGCTCATATTATCTTGGCCTCCTTCTAGTTAATTGACTTAGATGAAATTGGATATATAACCAATGTTTATGGTCCTCACTTGACTAGGAAAAAAATAAATTTCTTCAGAATCTAAAAGGTTTTGGACCCATTCTAGTATGTTTTATGGTTAATATGTGGTGATTTCATTCTAATAAAATCAATGGAGAAACACTGAGAATGGATATTGTTATATGAAACCTATGGCTGTGGACAAAAGTATCTTCCCTAGACCTAGTGGCCTAGTATAGAACAATAGAAAGAAAATAATATAATGTTACTGTTAGAGAACTTGGAGAATGGAAATATGCTTACTTGGGATCCATCACAAGCTTCATTCTCCTTTGGGCCTATAAGCTCGAGTCGTAGCTCTGGTACCTATAATTATAACCTCCAAAAACACTCAACACAAGCCAAATATCTATGACCTTGTAGCATTGTCCAATCACTCTATTCAATGGATCAACATAGCATTGAAATATATGAATGTAAACATAACATAACAAATATAGGAAAACTTTATACTCTTTGTATTGATATGGAAGGGAGAGATTTTACAACCAAAAGTGGAAATTGATCTTGTAGAGATCTCCCCAAGTTGACTTATCCTTTCTTGTCACAATGCACACCTCAAGGTCATCCTAATACATGGAAATGATAAATATCTTATCATCAAAGAAACAACACGACGGTATTATTAGTCTCTAAATTCCAGCCCTAATCTTGTAGATGGCTATATATTTATAGGAGAGTGTGGTAGTTTAGGAATTATTTCCATTTATGAATCTAGGCTTCAGATCCACTTAGAAGGGGAGGATGAGCTCAAGATATAAGAGGTTAAATATCCAGGATCATATAGAATTCAAAGTTCTTATCCAAGGTAAAAGGTTGTAACAAATCATAGAACTTCTAGAAGAGGAAGCTTCAAGATTCGTTTTATTTTTCTTGAGCTTCTACAATCAAGACAACCCAAACAAGGGACAACCTGTTGTTGATCAAAGAAGGTGGAGAAGGGAGAAACATGTTGTTGAACATATGTCCCTAAATGGATAGGGACCATTGGGACTTAAAAGCATTATAATGAGGCAGTCAAACTCAGAAACATAGGTATTTTGGAGAGTCATGCTTAGAGCTTTGTGTAGGTATGATGACAAGGTGTTCATGGATGTTGATTGATCTAGTTGGTAGGCCTATTTAGATGCAACAAAATGGCCTATAACAGATTGACCCTAAAGAACAAAGTTAGAAATGACGAATGATGATTGAAGTGCTTTACCTTTTGACAAGTTTGAATCAAGAGAAACTCGTCAAATCATAATCTACTACAATATATTTTCATCATGATATATTTGTTGAGGGAAGCATACCCATAGTCAACGCATAAGCTAACATTACATGTATAATGATGGCACTAATGACAAGGGTGGATCAATGATTGGAGGACTATTCATATGATAATCACCATCATATGTTATGATCGTGTATTAATCCTCAAATCACATCCCGGATGGATGGACCTAGATCTGGGGTCTTCTATCTCATTCATTGAATCGTCTAACGTGCCAGTCTAACCATGTGAATAAGGAAGTTAGAGTCAGACATGGTAGACAACATATGATTACTGGCCAATGATGTAAGTTGTTAAAAAATGCGAGAGAAACCATTGTTGATGTTAATGGCTCTTAAGGTAGAATAATGCAATCTTCATGGTGTGAATGAATGACTTGAAGTCGAGAACCACACAAAATTTTTTGGTTGAAGGCGAGTGACAAAAACCTTTCACCGAGAGTGAGGAAAATTTCCATTGATGTATACAAGTTCTAAGGTATTGAAGGTAGAGTCTGCAAGTCAACCTCCTGGATAATGAGCTGATGTCAACAAGAAGAGAACCATCACATGAGGGCCTTGATGCATCGCCCATAAACGACACGAAACTAGTATCATGATTTGAGACAAAATGATTTTAATATGGAATTGTTTTAGGAGGGAAAAACATGAATTTAGGATTAAAAGTATCATAGTAGATATCAAGTGAATGACTTCTCCTAAACACATCAGTGAAAATGAATGAAATTGGCATCGTTGACCCAAAACCAAAAACAAAGGCTTTGAAAAGGTATGATGCACCAAAAGACAAGCATATTTTGCAACTGAACGGCCACAAAGATGAAGTGGAGGAGTTTCATGTTCAAGATCGGCTCACTACCATTAACAAGTAGAGTAATCCATTTTCCAATTTCCCTGCCATTTTTGTTCGGTACCTCTTTATTTTTAACAAGCTTGAGGAGGATAACATATGCATCATCTGTAAGTTCATCCCTTAGATGAATCCTTCTAAGTATGTATAATGAACCTTGAGAAGGAGTGGTTAGGCCTCATCATGTTTGACACTTACATTGATGTTTAATTTTTTTACAAGTCCAACGAAGTTAACTCTACTCCTTCTCATGTTTAGAGAGTTTGAAAAAGAAAACTCCAAAGGGTCCTTTTCCTCAATAGTCTCTTGAGTCCAAAGAGGTAGAAAACAATACTCAGGAGGACCTATTAGCCATGTTCGACTAAGGTATTACTTTTTGGTAAATAGTCTATGTTAATCCAGAAAAGGGTTAAACTTATGATGAGTAGATGTATTTTCATTTACTTTAATGAATTTGAAAATACAAGTGCTCGACAATATTTTCACGTTTAGGGATTATGAAAAGAGCTGAAAGAGAAATCCATGTTTTGTAATGAGTGGTATAAAAGGATAAATATTGGTTCTCATTATGATGGAACTTTTTAAAACATGTATAGGTCAAGTGGTTGGGTAATAAGACCACTCGTCATAGTGGTTCCTTTGGAAAGGGTAAGAAAAACAAGTGAATGTGTATGCTGGACAAGGAGATTGTGACAATTGAAAGAGAAAACTAAGGCTCGTATGATAGAAATAGGGAGATAAGAATGGAAATCATAGGAATAGGATGAGAATGGTTTCATTTTTTACACAAGATTGAAACATGGGGAACTATGCTTGAAATTGGTTTCATTTTTTGACAAGCTTGAAACATGATAAAAATTATGTTTGAGAGTGGTTTCATTTTTTACAGAAGTTTGAAATAGAGAAAAAATATGCTTGAAATAAGTTCGCACGCCCCCAATATAATGAATAAATTGTAGGCACATTCCCCTCAAGCTTCATTTAATTCACCTAAGCAGACTATTGTTTACTAATAGGTGGATGGAATGAAGGTTCATTTATGAGATCAGGTGAGAGACTCAACTGATAATTTACAATATCTAATCAAGCGCTTGGCTTAAAAGGGGATTTTTTTCATTTTTTAACGAGATTGAAATAGGAAAAGAAATATGTTCATGAAAACTTATTTCATTTTTTAACGAGCTTGACACAAGAAATGGAACTTTTCCCTAAGAAGTTGTCTCATTTTTGAATGAGCTTGACACAAGAAAAAAAACTTTGTTTGAGGGACCTAGTCATCGCCCTCAAAATCCCATAGTTTCCAAGAGGTTCTAATCATATGAGAGGACAATGCTCTAGAAGGTATCAAAGGATCCAATGGAAATATGAGGCTCCAATTCTCCCAATAAATAATGTACTACATAACTTACTAGATCATCATTAGATGCTAGTATGGAACAAGTTGCCACAAAATTAATCTGTGGTGGGGAAGATACCACTTACATATAAGGAACATTTAGGAATGCTATTTTATTAGGAGTCAAATTAGTACTAACAAACAAAAGTTAGTCAATGATGACGATCCTTCGTTCATGTGGGAAATGCTTCACATGAAAGAGTGAAGAGAGAAGAGCTCCCATGCCATAAAAATAGTCACACCCAAGGAGTAAAATAAAATCCAAAGATACTTGGACTACCTTCCCATTAATATAGACAATATTTTATCCCAAAGTAATAGGAAAATGAAGAAGGATCCCAAATAGTTGATTGGTTCCTCTGTTAAAATTCAAAAGATTTTGGGTAATGGACACAAGATGTGAGAACTCAAAGTTTGCCAAGTAGTTGAGGACAAAATATTAATAGACACCCATTCGTTTATCACTCTATGAGGTATAGACATATTATAATTCTATACTATAATCTATAAGGTCACATAAGGAGGAAGATGATATCTCTCCAATCGACTCCAAACAAAGGAACTAACCATACTACTAACAGGGGGTGTCATGGGATGGGAGAACTTCCCCCTTGTGTTATGGGAGCAGGATAATTTTTCTGCTATGCTGCGGTAATGGGATAATTTCATCCTTGTGTTGTGGGAACAGGAGGATTGTATCTCTCTTCCATTGAAATGGGAGGGTTCCCCCCCATCTCATTAGAATATGAAGAAATGGAAGAATGTGAGAGGTATTCACTTTACTCTCTACGGGAAAGGTATGATCAACTAAAGTTGGAATCGAGTCAACCATTACCTCAACCAATGGTTGGTCAGTAACAGACTCATGGGATTCACATTCAGAGAGAGTGAGATTGATTGTATTTGGATTATGATCAATCACTTCATCATTTAGTGGAGGATTAGGGGAAATATTTGGATAACTAGCCAGAAGTCAAGGTTGAGAAGCTGTAAGGTTTTCCAAAACTTTTGAGGATTCATCCAGAGAAGGAAGATGGTAAATAGGATGATTGTCTTCACATAACCTATAGGGAAACCTGAATTTACCATTTTTCCCATGGACCTTAATATCACTATATGAAGTTTTATCACCAACATGATCTCAAGAGGTTGATGACAAAGGCCAATCTGAGTCGGTTGTAACAACCTTAGTAAAAAATTCCATGTGATAAATCTAATAAAGGAAAATATAATAACCAAGGTCATGGGACACATAATCCAACCTGAATGTTGGGAAAAACATACAAGTGCAGGTATTCATTTGGTTTATTATGGCTAAGAAAATTGGCAAAGGAAATGGCAAAGGCTGGAAGGGCATGAGGCATTAATTGGCATTTTATTTATGAAAACAATGTAATTTAGGAGAAAATTAAGGAAAATAATGGAAAATTGAAAAAAATAGAGGCCTCATTAATAGAATGTATTCTAAGGATGAGTTGGTACCTTTTGTTAGTTTAGTTCTGGAGCTCTCTCTATCTTCTCTCTCCCGCACTCTTGCAAACTTAGAATATTCTTGTAGAACTCCACCATTGGACCAAGAAAGCAAAGGAAGGTCCAAGAAGTAAAAGATCGAGCAAGGAAGTGCAACATCTATTAGCTACATTGAGATTATTTTTAGGTATCGATTTTGATGTGTGATTTCCTTGCTAGTTTTGGGCATGCATGGTACATGCATCTGTCTATTTTGTTCTCTTTCTATCATTGGCATGGGTTTTTTGAGGTGTGAAAATGTTCATGAACCCTACCTTTCGATTTACGGATAAACATGATGTGATGGGTTGTCTTGTATTTGGTTGATCTAGATTAACATATGGTCTCAAATATGAGTGAGGTGGTCTCTGAAAGAAAGAACACAATGCCTATGAATCCCTTAGCCAAACTATGATTGTGGAAGGCAAATTTTTGTGTGCCTTGGTGGGCCTAAGAATCATCGAGCATTGTATGATGGGATATACAGTAAAGAATAGATGTTTGTTCTCTTGATGAGGCCTATCAATCCTTGACTAGTGAATAACGTGATATAAGGTAAAGCCTAGAGGATGGATTCATGATTAGTCCTATGAATCCTCGACTATTGTATGGTGGGATATACAATAAAGCCTAAATACTATGGGACAAGAGAATTCCTCATGGTGTAGGTGGAGAAATTGCATGGCATCCATGCTTGTTTAGGGCCTAGTGATTCGATGGGGATTGTGACAAAGCCTGAGGAAACCTGACTTGGTTTTGTTTTGATTCCCACATTCCTACTTGTAATATGGCATGGGGGTGATTGGCTAAATGTACTAGATTATATGTGGTTTTTATGGTTGTTATATGCATGTTATTTCTATTGGTTATATGATAGTTATGAGTATGTTTTATGACATACTTGGTGTATGGCTCTCATCATGTTTTAATTTTCAAATGAATGTACAATGAATATATGACCTAATAGATGATAATGCAACTATTTTGATAAGGCAACAATGCTTCTTTAAGAATCATAGATAAGTTTGTGACCCCCATACTCAGATATGTTGTTATGACCTATAGAATGCATTTTTTTGACATGTTTGAGGAAATGTCTGTCACGGCTAGTAGGGATCCAGTCAAGTCATTGATCAAATATTTGAATTAGTAATGTTGTCTCAATGTTCTTCGTCATTTTTGAAGTTTTCATGAAGTCATAGGAAGTGGCCCGAGTCTTGGCCTTGAAAAATTGGTAGAGAAGTAGGGGTCACTGGCTCAGAAGTAGTTGAAAATTTCCCCAATCTCATGGATGCCTTGCTATGGGAGTGAATGGAGAGTCCCAGTCGCATGCATGAGTTGTCATGGAAGTGACTGAGGTTCTAGGGTAGTGAAATGTCCACTTGTCTCAATGGATGGTCACCTGGAAGGCTTGGGTGGCTCTTGAAGATTATATAGCATGTGTGAAAGGTCAGTTTCATTTTATTTGTCGGTTCCACTTCCTTAACTATACTTGGGGATTTTAATCACATCATAGTAGAATATCGTCACATATTTACCCTAGTGCACGTTAGATTGGGTGAATGTTGGAGGAGGGTGTTACAAAGTGGTATTAGAGCATGGTTGATCCCTTGGACTAGATGGGTAATGTGTTGGTCATGTATTCATGTTGGTTGCATATATTTTTTCTCTATGCTTGTGATCTATGTCAATGCTGTGTATTCATGGCATTGGTCATGGTTGTAATTGTGTCACCATGTCAAAGTTGATGGTCTTGATGTTGGATGAGTTTATCATGAGTATATGTCACTTATGAATTGGTTATGCATGTCATGTTTGTATGCAATGTGTATGAATGTGTGTCATACATATGTTGATTATGCACACATTGACATCATGATAGTTGTTGTACATGAGGTCATGGTATGTCGTCGATATGGTCATGCATTAGTAATTGTGGAAATGATGTTTATGTATTATTATGATTATGCTTATACATGTATCTTGCTAATATGCTTTCTCTTGCAGACAAGTTATCCTCACCAGAACTATACTAAGGTATGTTGATTATATTATGTTCTAGTTTAGCTAACATTGTATAGTTACACGAAGAATATAAAAGATGACTAGGAATATCATAGACTATAGTTCATGAGACTTTCCCTACGGATTAGATGAGAAGCGTGGTGTTGGGAACTTGTTTTACATAGTATACACATTGAGGATATTGAAGGCATAAATAAGAAGTTGCAAAGTCGATAATGATAGAATCGGGCAGGCATAGAAGAAACGGACATAACGCAATACATTAATCCTCGATATATTGTTAGAATTGCAAAGGTAGGGGCCACTCCGGATCAGATGTGAGTAGGAAGATAGGAATAACGGGGCATGTGGAAGTATATCTCATAGTGGACATAGGTCAGATAGAGATGATAAGATCAGATATGGCATGTCCTTATATACTCCAGATAGAAGAGGTGATGGACACAAGTTATATTCTTGTTCTAGTTCTGACAAGCACTATGATCGTCATTGTTATCATCCTTATAGAAGGAGTGATAGGGGATATTTTCTTGATGAGTTTAAGAAAGAAAAGCCACCTACATTTGATGCAGATTTGAGGAATCTAGAAGATTTAAAACCATTGTTACTCGGGATGAATAAGTTCTTTGAGTTGCATGAGTACACAGAGAACATGAAGGCTATAATAGATATCTTTAGCCTCAAAGGAAAAGCAGATATCTTGTGGGAAGATGTGAATGAGGATAGAGATATCAGGACAAAGGAGTTGAGTTGGCATTAATTCAAGAGACTTTTAAGGTAGAAGTAATTTTTATATAGGTACTACAATAACAGCTAAGGAATTCTATGAGATAAATATGGGATTGATGACAGATGAGTAATACATGAGTAAGTTCTTGGAGTTATTGAGGAATTTAACGTATCTTAAGGATGAGAAGGAAAAATTTCAGATATTTTTTAGTGGATTTCCATTAGCATTTATAGATTCGATTATCTAAGATGAGCCTAGGTCACTTGAATAAGTCATTGGTAACTTCAAACATTGTTATCAACAAAAAAGGAGTAGGACATAATCTCAGCAAAGATGGAAAGGAAAAGAAAAATGTGAAGTTAAATGGATGATGAAGAAAACAAGGCCACAAGATGAAGATGAGAAAGAAAATGTTGCACCGAATAAGGAGTTCAACATGGTTAGACAGGTACATGGGTCAGATACTGGAGGGCGATAGAAGAAGAGTGATGGTACAAGACTATTAGAGTGTTGGCCTTATATTTACAGTGCACATGAAGCATCGATAGTTTGGGATGTTGGATAGAGCATTCCACAGATTTATGTAGTGTTGGATAATAAGTAGGAAGATCACCAATTAAATGTTATCAAGATAGAAGGTAAGATTTATGATCAAGTTGCTTCCATTTTGATTAAACCTAGATCTAATTATAGTTATGTTAGTCAGACTTGGTGGATAAGTGTACTTTGAATAAATAAGGGCATGTAGAATCATGGTTAGTGAAGTTGGCTACAGGTGCAAATAAGAGTGTGTATCACTCGGTAATAGCTTGTTCATTCTAGCTGAATGTTATGCCTAGCTTAGAACATTCGAATGTATTGTTGTTGGGATCATATAGTATGATTTTAGATATTATCTGGTTCTATTTTCATAGGAGGAAAGTGATTGTTACGACAAGGCAATTGAGTGTTTGGATGACAATGGAGAATAAATCATATTACAGAGTAAGAAGATAGAAACATCAGTTAGAATGGTGACAGTGATGCAGGTAAAGCGTAGTTACAAAAAAGTGTGTGTGTTATTTGTAGTGCATATTTCTAGAAATAAAGATAAGGATGTTGAGGAAGTGGAGGTATCCAACAAGTACTCGATCTTGCAACAATTTTACGATGTATTTCCTGCAATGATTTCATAGTTTCCTCCAGATCGATAAGTGGAATTTTCCATTGAGTTCATACCCAGGGTAGCACCAGCATCAAAGGCACCATACAGGATGAGCACTCTAGTATTAGTAGATTTTAAGTTTCAATTAAAGGAAATTCTTGACAAGGGATACATTAGGCCAAGTGTATCCCCTTACGGTGCACCAATATTAGTTTTGAAGAAGAAGGGTGGTACTTTAGGCTATGCATTTATGACATGAAGTTGAATGAGGTGACCATGAAGAACATGAATCTATTTTTGAGGATTGATGATTTTTTGATCCATTGAAGCAAACAATAGTGTTCTCAAATATCGATATGAGATCCAGATATCATGAGGTACACATTAAGGAAGAGGAAATTTACAAGACAAATTTCCAAAATAGGTATGAGCATTATGATTTTTTTGTAGTTCCATTAGATTTGACTAATGCTCCATCTATGTTAATTTGATTGATGAATAGTGTGTTTCATTCTTTGTTGGACAAGTTTGTTGTTATATTCATTGATGACATATTGTAATACTCTAAGAATAAGGAAGAACATGTTAAGAACTTAGTATAAATGTTGAGATTATTGAGAGAGTATTAGTTTTATGCCAAGTTAAGAAAATGCAGTTTCTTTGAAACAAAGGTACATTACTTCGGACATGTTGTTTCCAAGGGAGACATAGCAATGGATCCTTAGAAAATAAGAGCTATCATGGAGTGGGAAGCTCCTAGAAATGTGGATGAGGTATTGGGGTTAGCGAGTTATTATATGAAGTTCATAATGAAGTTATATTGCATTGCATATCCTATTACATCACTGCAGAGACAAGGTAAGAAATTTGATTGGATAGAGAAATGTGCAGATACTTTCAAATAGTGAAGAAGTTGTTGATGAAGGCTCGAGTGTTAAATATTACAGATACAGATAAAAGGTTTGTGGTATCTACAAATGATTACAAAAGAGGACATGGTGGAGATCTTATGCAAAAAGGACAGGTAGTAGGCTATGAGTCATGGAAACCTAATGAGCACTAATAGAATTACTTGACACATGATCTTGAGTTAGAAACAATTGTTGTGTAGCGGAGGCCCCGTGTAATGTTTTTGGGGATCAAAGCCCACAATTTTGGGTAATAGTATGGTAAAGGCTCCGTGAGGTGTGCAGAGCATGAATTGTAAGGAGTAAAGTCAAAGGGTTGTCCGCTCTAAAATAATGTAGAAAATAAAAAGTGAGTCGAGCTGCCCATGGTCCGTGGACCATGGGAATGTATAAATAGAGCAAGGCTATAAGGATACAAGTCAGTTTTTGTTTTTATCTTGAATGTTATGGGTTTATGAAGGCAATATTCTCTTTGCGTCTATAAGTCCAAGTCAAGGGTGTTGGTAGTGATGAGCCCCAAAAATGGATAATTATTTGGGCTCATTCAACCTCCTAATTCGACTTAATCCACAGTTCTCATTAGTTTATTGCGTTTTTTTATTATATTTATGCTAATAGAGTGAATTGTGTTAGTCATTATGCCAACAAGTCTAATGTGTGCTTTGTGTAGCCTTTTTGGTCAATTTGGAGACACAATTGAAGGTTTTAATGAGCACTTGGCAGCCAAATTCGTGGGAGAACAAGTGAGAGGATTTGTAGGAAGGTGTCCCCTTCATTTAAGGGCCCTTACCTCGAATTGTCCACCATCAGCTCGGAGTTCAAGGGCCACCAAATAAATTTGCACAAGGGCAGCCAAGCAAGTAAAGTAGGATTGTTGTTAACTACAAGTTTTGGGCAGCCGAGTCCCTAAAGTTTAGGAGGACTGTTGGGGTCCTCAATTTGTATAAATAAGAGGGCTTAGGGCCTCATTTTGGTTAGCCATTTGATAGCCAGTAGATAGCTCGTAGTTAGTCATTTTGGTTAGCCAATATTTAGTCATTTTGCAATTCGATTTTTAGGCAATGGATTAGCTTTGCTTTCAACACATTTTCAACTTCTCCTTGTGGACAGTTTTTGGAATGTAACATTTCTTTTGATCAATAAAGATGAATCCAGCTTTGCACCAGCTCTAAATTTTTCTTAGGAGGCTGTAGCTCTTGGGGTTGGGCCCATCTCAAGTGCCCAGTACTTCCTTTGTTTACTTTCGTGTGTCTTTGCTGCATTCCTAAAATAAAATCTGCTATTTAGATCTAAATCTGGTTTTGTTATTTAGGTTGTTTTTGATGAGTAAAATAGCTTTTCATGCTCAGATTTAGTTGATAGGTTGTTAACAGGAAAAGCTTCAAGAAAAGGGCCATCAAACATCTGTGGTTTCACCTCTCCCTTAGTGGGATCAGGCGTTGTGACTAGGATGACTTTGCTGCCCACAAAAACACTGATTTTGCTTTGCCATGCAATCACTAGTGTTTGATTTTCATGTGTAGAAGTTGGTTACAAGTTCAAACTTTTGTTTTCTTAGTTGCATGAGTTAAAATACATGGTTTCATTATAGGTCACACTTCTGTTCATTCTCTTTACTATCAGCTAGCATATTAGGTCAACGTAACTAGGTCTTTGAATTTACAAGTCTTTGTCGGCTCAGATTGGAAAAACGACTTGCAAAGCACCTGTACCACTTCTTCATCTGCTTATTCTCCATTAGCACCATCCACTCCACCCTCTACTTAGAATCCTTGCCTCACGTTTTCCATTTGCTCCCAAAACCCTAATTTTTGTGCAACATTGCTTCAGTCTTCCTTGAACAAATCCCACCATCCTTGCCACTCCTCAGCTCCATTCCCCAAGTCTTGGACCTCTTCACACCCCTATCCTACCTCCATATCCATTCATGCATCTTCCCTCACTCACCCATCCTCTAAAATCCAATTTTTAAACATCCTGTAGAAATTTCTAAACATCGTGTAGAACCCCTGCAGACTTCCTGTAGAAGCTCACGAAAGTGATTTCTTGAGATCCGATCACTGTGAAACTCTCAAGAAGGGTGCTAGGGACCCCTTAGGACCTCTCTGAACCTTTCCAACCTTTTCCAAGCATTTCTCTTCCTTGATCCACACCTGCACAGTAAAGCACAGTTCAAGCATATGCATGTGAAAATTGACAACTTCATCAAAAGTACAAAAAGATGCTTTATTAGGACAAGGGTAGTTTAAAAACATGTCTTTTACCTTAATAGAAGTAATGGCATCTCTTTCAATAGTTTGCACCCTCATCTTTGCATCAGTAGGACTAGCTGGTAGAATTAGGGTTTGCTAGGGTTTGTGTTTTCCTTCAATTTGTCAATCTCTTTCCGTAAGTAGATTAGATTCCTTTGAGTTAGCTTTCATCCATCACTTAAAAGCTTCTTCTAAAAGCCCATAGAAGTTGGCTAAAGCCCCTAGAGGACTTGTGCCAGCTGACCAAGTGACAGTTGTGGCAAGAGCTAGTACTTGTGCATACAGCATTGTCGCTTCCAAGTTTGTTACGAACAACCGGGTTGATAAAAGTAAAGAATGGAGTCACAGGAGTTGCAACATTATTGCTGCAATACTGGAGCCCACCATCTTTTTGGCTCCGTTGCCAAGGAAGCATCAGAGTATTAGTAATTGTTGCTTTTCTTCTATTTTCTACTACAACCTTCTAATAAGTAGTTTATTTCATTTCCATTCTGCAATTTCATTTCCCCAAAAGTAGACTAGACATTTCCCGCTTTCATAAATTAGCATTTCAATTCCGCAATTTCAATTATGTAAGCATAGATTAGAATTTCAATTCCGCAAGCATAGATTAGCATTTCATTCCTGCAATTTCATTTGAGCAAAATAGATTAGTCCTTTCCTGCTTTCATTTCAATTCCGCATTTTCATTTCAACAAGATAGTTAGTTGCAGTTCAATCTATTTCAGTTTTGCACGTACAAGTAAAAAAAAAACAAAAATCAACCAAAAATATTTTCTTTCATGCCTTGTAGGAGTAAAGATAAGTTAGAAAAATGATTGCACAACACCCCCACTGCTTCACACAGCCAACCTTCTCTCTTCTTCGATGGCTGTCATTGAGAAGAACCCCTAGGAGGACATCAAGACATATTTGAAGAACCTCTAGGGGAGAAGAAGAAGAAAACATTCCTTTGGAGCAAATGGCTACAAGCAGAAATGTTGGGAGCAGTACCTTATCCAAACATGAATTTGCAAATCAGATGGAAGATTTCAAGAATGATATGAGGCAATTTCTTACCATGCAACTGGATACCTTGCAGATCCAAAGGAAGCAAGAGGAAGCCAAGAGGGATTTGGCCATATTTTGTCCTAGGTGCACTAGAAAGCATCCTAGAAACGAATGCCCATTGTACTCCATAGAAGTGTGTTTTGTCTGTGAAGAATACCATCCTACAAATCAGTGCCCTTCCTTGCCTGGAATAAAAGCTACATATCAAAGGGCCAAAGAAGTTACTGAACCACTTTATTTCATGAACCAAAGGAGGTCACATGGACCCATACCTTACTAGCAGGAACTGCAACAGACATCTAAGACCTATTACAACCCCTATCAAGCCACTTTCATGCCTTCTTGGGGTCCCCCTACTCATCCTTCCTGGTTCGCACCTCCTCCTTGTTCCTTCACAGATCCATATTATGCCCAACCAACTGCTCATTCATTTCACTCTTATGCTCAGCCACAGCCTCAGTGGAATGCACCTCATTAGGGGTGGAGGCCCCAGTACAACACTCCTCTCGCTCATTTTCCTCCACTACCTACTCATCCAAAACCATCGCCTCCTGCTCCACCAAGGCAACCCCAAATGCCTGCCCAACCACAACCCCATCCACATCCATCTCAAACATACACCCCCACTCAACTACCCGTACCACCATTCCCAAAACCATACAATGGAGTAGCTCAATCCAATTGCAAAGCTAAGGCACAACATGTCCAAATGACTCCTCTTGAGCTCAATGATCTTCACCAAAGCTCAGGAAGGGTGTTGCAAAACAGAGATTATATTGACAACATTGAAGGACCAAAGGCAAAAGAAGATTCAAAAGAAAATATCAAAGAACCATGTGCTGCACTTGATGAAGAGAAGAGATTAGAATCAGAGATCGAGAAAGTTCCCTCATGGTTACCATCAAATCCTCCATGTATTCAAGAGAAAGATCAGCAAAAAGAGGAAGATGAGAAAGTCATGGTAGAAGGTGACATGGAACATGATCCAGATCAGTAAAAGGACCAAAGATATTAGAGCTACATTGAGATATGGTTTCAGACAGTCACTAAGTTGCAGCAGTACTCTCTTCCTCAACTATGTTTGATCCCTTCAAAGTCAGCTCATTTGGTCTCTGAAGTCCAGATAGTTGTCAAAGCATGCATTTCAAGCCTCCACATAATTTTGTCTTTAATCTCAATGTGCACATGGCTCCATTGGAAGTATTCTTATACTTGAGAAAGATTTTGTTTTTCAAGTAGGTTAGGGTAGAAAAAAAAAAAAAAAAATGGAAAAAATGAAAAAAAAATGGAATAAGAGAAAAAATCATAAGGTGAAACCTCCACGGAGGCGCCTTAGATTGGCTCATTGATTGAAAACCTCCCATGAGCGCGGTCAGTGGTTGAAAGAGAAGAGAAAAAAAAAAAAAAAATCCTTGGGTGAAAACCTCCCTTGGAGGTGCCTAGGGCAGGCAATTAGGGTGAAAACCTCCATGAGGCGCCCTAGTTGTTTTTCAAAAAAAAAGGAGAAAAAGAAAAAGAAAAATAAACCTAATTTCCATTGACTAATTGCAAGTTGCAAGAGGGACATTTCAGGTCAGGAGGATCGCTCAAAACAAAGACAGAGGAAGTTCTGGGCTTTCTACAGGAAGCTATAGGTATTTCTACAGGAAGTTCTGTATTTCTACAGGAAACATCCTATAGAACCTTTGGACGAACCAAATTCAATTTTAAAAGGGAATATGATGGTGGGAATTTGTTGGCTAGGCCTGGAAGCACCTCTGTGTCCATCCCTCACCTTTCTCCATCATTTTTCCACCTCATTATGCTTCTACATTATGCTTCTACAGGAAGTTCCTGTAGAAATTGTAGGAAGCTAGAAATGGATTTCAAAAAGGCAGTTTGGCGAACATGGTAGGTTCCTCAAGGGTTCAGAAGTCCTCCTGCAATCTTCAAACTCCTCCTCCATCATCTCCATACCTGCATCACAGCCCAAGTTCATTTTTCTTACCATGCAACAAAACTGCAAAATGCCTTGAAGCAAAAATACCTAGAACAGTATTTGTTTTTGCCCTAACTTGAAAACCATGCATCCATTTGGAAAATAATTTTACGGGGAATCAAACAGGGGTGATGGCAACATGCCTGAGTAGTTTCAACCAATTCCGGTGCACGGTTTCCAAAGAATCAGCCTCCATCACCATCATCCATTTTTGCATTTTCTCCATATCCGTGCATCCGTTTCAAAACATGTTTCATGGGGAGATGCATATGGGTGATAGTAACCTACCCAAGCAGTTTCAGCCAATTCCGATGTACGGTTTCCGAGAAATTGATCTCCGAAATCTTCAGCCATTTTCCATTTTTCTCGAAATTTGTGCATCCATTGATCACGATTTTTCTATGGAAGGTGCATCATGATGATAGGAACATGCTTAGCAATTTTCAGATCAATCTGATCTATCGTTTGGGAGAAATGGCAGAAACAAGTTTCGGTCCTGTGAAAATTCAGTGGCAACAGCTTGAGGGTGCAGATCTGAGCGTGGAAATGAACTTCTGCAACATGCATCCGGCCATAGGACACCTACACAAGGAAAACAACCAAAAATCATCAGCCAAGCCCTCATGCAACCAAAGAAACCAGTGCATGCAGCAATGACTAGCCACAACACCTCACAACAACCATTTGACTTCAGGTACGTGACTGAAAGTCGTTCTTCTATTGCACAAATCTAATTTAAAAACTGCATGAATTAATGGAATGGTGGAATTAAACCATGAATATAGCAAGGTTAAGCCGATTGCCTTCTCTAGAACTCAGCCGGAAGTCACGCAGTACACGTGGACAGCTGACTTACGTGAAAATTAAAGCAACCATGAGTGTTGGCCGTTTAAACCTCAGTTCAATTCATGGCAGTGATTACAGGAGGAAAACACACAGTTCAGGAACAACACTTCCAGTTGCATGTGGCCACGTACACTTGGCCACTTCACTCTCTCACGTAAATCACGCTGAAATTAAATGATGCTCGGCTGAAATTCTCACCACCCTTTGTTCAACTGTGATCAACTGGAGCACACATCCACCACGTCTAGATGAGTTAACCAGTGGTCCTCTACAATATTCCTGCTCGGTTTCTCTAGATTTTTTCCGTTTCTTAAAAAAATTCCCGCCTGTCACGCTCTACAGGCGTTTCTATAGGAAGTCTTCTACAGGAAACACAGAAAACAGCCTTCCAGAGCATAAAAGCCTAGATTTCTCTTCGACAAATTGGAAATCTCAAGGAGAGGTAGGCTTGAACATGCCATCCCCATGCTTAATTTTCGAAAGGTGGTGAATTATCTCGTTTGAAGTAAAAAAGATTGGAACCAATCTGCCTGTGGTTCTAGACGGTGTTTTGCTTATATAATACACAGAAATTCTTTTGAATGGTGCTGCGTCGTATTCACCTCCATGGTTCCTGCTAGAGAACTCTCCCCATTATAATGATAAACCGCTGTAAGGCTCACCTGTGCACATATAAACCTTTTTTTGTGACTGTTATATGGTTAGTGTGAAAAGTAGCTCTGCACTCTGTCTGTGAGAGCCTAATTTCATTTTGACAGTCAAGTTTTGGGGCAGCAGCAATATTATAACCAAGGAATTGGTGAAAGGAGAGATACAACCAATGGAGAAATCTTGTCCTGAGAGTCAAGGAGGAAAGCCATATCAGAATTCTCCTTCTGATCAGAGCACAAGCCAAAACAGGGCATTATATCCAAATTCTGGCTGAGGAACTCACTTCATCCAGCAGTGAGGAAAGGGAGCAAATTGAGGCAGAGAGGAAAACAAAGGGGAAGAAAGCTAAGGGTAAGAAAACCCAGGGCAGACCAACAGTGAAACCATCACAAGGAAAGCAAGAGGAAAAGCAAGAAAGTAAAAGGAGGATGAAACAGAGAGAAAAAAACCAGTTTAATCCTTGGAAACTGTTGTAGGTTGCAGGAACACAATGCGGAAAGGGGGCCTCCCAACACATGTAGAAGGGTCCCTACCAAGTTTCCATGCATCCTCACATCCATCCCCTCCATGAACACTCATTTTTTCAGGATCCAGACACAATTTAGTCATGGTTCAACCTTCTATAGGAAGCTACAGGACTTTCTACAGGAAGTTCTGTATTTTTACCAGAAACATCCTAGAGAGCCTTTTGGGCAGGCCAGAATCGATTACGGAGAGGTATTTGAAGCTTGAAATCTGTTGAGGAGGCATGCAACCACTCTTTTCTTCCATCCTCCACTTGTTCCATCTCCTCTCACCACCATTGCTATCATCTGGTTGAATATACCTACATCGTCATACCAGAACCCTGTTTTATCAGATAGGAATTTGTTTTTTAAGTGAAAAATAAAGCATGCAGAGGCCCACACACCTTACCTATCAAGGCACCCTCAGGACCCTTCATCCATGAATGCAACTTTGTTTGTTTAAGCATGCACCCCAGGAGGAGAAACGACTACAGGATGTCCTACAGGAATCCTATAGTCGCTGATCCGGCTGGAGCACATACCATGGAGACACCAGCAGCTCACATCAAACGAAGCTAGTGCAGGCAGCATTCACCATTAGAGAGTCGGGTCTCAAGGTCTTGGAACCAGCATCAGCAAAAATTGAATAAGAAGACACCTCCAGCCATACAAGCCAAATCAGGAAGTGTAAAACAGCTTCTATAGGAAGCCAGAAATCAGCTATAGGACTTTCTACAGGAAGTCCTGAAAAAGGGAAGAAGAAGGAGAAATCGACCGAAATCCTAGCTAGGGGGGAAGCAGTTGTGTTGGCCGCCCTAAGTACCTCTCCCAAGCTGAAGGAGAAGTGAAAGAGGGAGCTTCCACTATATTTTAAGGCAAGAAAGAGCATGCAGATAAGAACTGGCAGACCTCAAACCACAGTCAAAGAAGCAAATTGTCATTGAGGACACAAAAGCTAAACAAAAGGAGGAGCTTCCTTCAAGGATGTCCATCACCTATGAATGAGGAAGCCAAAAACCTTCACTGGAAGGAGAGAATTCAGATAATGGACTCAAAGATAGTTCTATAGGATGTTGAGATAGTTCTACAGGAAGTTGAGAATTCTATAGGAAAAAAAGCACAGGCAGTGGGAAGAAGCAAAGAGAAATGCATGGTTTCATGACAGAGAAGAGGACATCACTTCAGAAGCTTGGCATGACCAGGAGGCCACCAAGGCCATCAAAGATGAGGAGATAGATTGGTTGCTCAGAGGATGAGCAACACTTTCAATAGGGGGTGATGATGAGTCCCAAAAATGGATAATTATTTGGGCACAATCCACCATTCTCATTAGTTTATTGCATGTTTTTTATTATATTTATGCTAATAGAGTGAAGTGGGTTAGTCATTATGCCAACAAGTCTAATGTGTGCTTTGTGTAGCCTTTTTGGTCAATTTGGAGACAAAATTGAAGGTTTTAATGAGCAATTGGTAGCCAAATTCATGGGAGAACAAGGGAGAGGATTTGTAGGAAGGTGTCCCCTTCATTTATGGGCCCTTACCTCGAATTCTCCACCATTAGCTCGGAGTTCAAGGGCCACCAAATCAATTATCACAAAGGCAGCCAAGCAAGTCAAGTAGGACTGTTGTTAACTCATGGGTCCAGACGGTGAAAAAGATTGGAACCAATCTGCCTGTGGGTCCACACGGTGTTTTGCTTATATAATACACAGAATTTCTTTTGAATGGAGCTGCATCGTATTCACCTCCATGGTTCCTTCCAGAAAACTCTCCCCATTATAACGATAAACCGTTGTAAGGCTCACCTGTGCACATATAAACCTTTTTCTTTTGTGACTGTTATATGGTTAGTGTGAAAATTAGCTCTGCACTCTGTCTGGGAGAGCCTAATTTCATTTTGACAGTCATGTTTTGGGGCAGCGATAATATTATAACCAAGGAATTGGTGAAAGGAGAGATACAACCAACAGAGAAATCTTGTCCTAAGAGCCAAGGAGGAAAGCCATATCAGAATTCTCCTTCTGATCAGAGCACAAGCCAAAACAGGGCATTATATCCAAATTTTGGCGAACTCACTTCATCCAGCAGTGAGGAAAAGGAGCAAATTGAGGCAGAGAGGAAAACAGAGGGGAAGAAAGCTAAGGGTAAGAAAACCCAGGGCAGACCAACAGTGAAACCATCACAAGGAAAGCAAGAGGAAAAGCAAGAAAGAAAAAGGAGGATGAAACAAAGAGAAAAAAAACCAGTTTAATCCTTGGAAACTGTTGTAGGTTGCAGGATCACAATGCGGAAAGGGGGCCTCCCAACACAAGCAGAAGGGTCCCTACCAAGTTCCCATGCATCCTCACATCCATCCCCTCCATGAACACTCATTTTTTTCAGGATCCAGACACAATTTAGTCATGGTTCAACCTTCTACAGGAAGCTACAGGACTTTCTATAGGAAGTTCTGTATTTTTACCAGAAACATCCTGTAGAGCCTTTTGGGTAGGCCAGAATCGATTATGGAGGTATTTGAAGCTTGAAATCTGTTGAGGAGGCATGCAACCACTATTTTCTTCCATCCTCCACTTGTTCCATATCCTCTCACAACCATTACTATCATCTGGTTGAATATACCTACATCGTCATACCAGAACCCTGTTTTATCAGATAGGAATTTGTTTTTTAAGTGAAAAATAAAGTATGCAGAGGCCCACACACCTTACCTATCAAGGCACCCTCAGGACCCTTCATCCATGAATGCAACTTTGTTTGTTTAAGCATGCACCCCAAGAGGAGAAACAACTACAGGATGTCCTACAGGAATCCTGTAGTAGCTAATCCGGCTGGAGCACATACCATGGAGACAGCAGCAGCTCACATCAAACGAAGCCAGTGCATACAGCATTCACCACTAAAGAGTCGGGTCTCAAGGTCTTGGAACCAGCATCAGCAAAAATTGAAGAAGAAGACAGCCCCAGCCATGCAAGCCAAATCAGGAAGTTTAAAAACGGCTTCTACAAGAAGCTAGAAATCAGCTACAGGACTTTCTACAAGAAGTCCTGAAAAAGGGAAGCAGAAGGAGAAATCAGCCGAAATCCTAGCTAGGGAGGCAGCAGTTGTGCTGGCCGGCCTAAGTACCTCTCCCAAGCTGAAGAAGAAGTGAAAGAGGGAGCTTCCACTATATTTTAAGGCAAGAAAGGGCATGTAGATAAGAACTGGCAGACCCCAAACC
>APFE031334595.1:0-12581 GCA_000404065.3 Pinus taeda | reverse complement strand
CTTTATGGATATCATCCACCGTCCATCACATCATATTTAAGAGAAAATTCTAAGGTTCAAGCAGTGGAAGATCACATCGAGCATCAACAACAAGTTCACCAACTCTTAAAGGATAACCTCACTTTGGCACATAATAGAATGAAACAACAGGTAGATCAACATTGCAATGAAAGAAGTTTTGATGTAGGTGAATGGGTATTTCTACGGCTACAACCATATAAACAAATGTCCCTCAAGCAAGCTAAGAAGGATGATAAATTATCACTAAAGTATTATGGTCTATACAAGGTGTTTCAAAAGATTGGTACTATGAAATAAAAATTGTAACTTCCTGCAGCTTCCCGAGTGCACCTAGTTTTCCATGTTTCATGCTTAAAGAAAGTTATATGTGACAAGCTCTTAGTTCAACAATATTGCCAAAACTTGACGAGGAAGGAAAAACCATATTGGAACTTGAAGCAATCACAGAAACAAGAACCCGACAGCTACGAAATCGATCAATTTCAGAGTATCTCTTCAAGTGGAAGAACTTATCCGCTGAAGATTCCACATGGGAGGATGAGAATTTTAAACAGAAGCATCCAAAAATACTCAAACATTGAGGACAACATTTTTTTGAAGGAGAGGGGCATCTTAGGTCCCTATAATACTAGTGATTCTCCCATTACTATTGTCATTGTAGCCCTTATTGTTATTGTTGTACCCCCATTGTCCCCATATTGTTACTATTGTGCCCCATAAAAGCCCACTATTGTTATTGTTATGCCCTTATATTATTATTGTTATGTCATCTTTGATTATATTGTGACACCTTAGACTCCTATATATATATGAATCAGGTTTTGTCATTTGTATCATCCAAGAATTGTTCATTTGTGTAATGTAAAGGAGGTTACCCGCTCGAAGAGGCTGATTTTGAAGTCGTTGATCTATCTTTTCTATCTTTTTGTGAGTTGGTTTCTTAACATGAATTAAATAAACCTTCAACGAACTACACATTGATCAAATCAATGAATAGTCCGCATATTTGAATCTAAACACATGAAAAACATGGAAGAAAATAGAGGCACGCACACACACACACATACATAGATAGATAGATACAAGAATGCATATTATAGAACAATCTGTACAATAAGTCTAATTAGACCCTTAAGTACAAGCGAACCCCGCTTTTGAATGAGAAATCAAGGTTTTTTTATATAAAAGTTATGATAATTGTTTTCATAATCATCTACATAATTAAATGAAAATGAAAATTAATTTCAAAGTCCGTTTGCATTTTTGAAAATTGTTGGATGATACTCACATATACTCTTGGAGCTTTGAAAAATATAATAATTTGTCCTCTGTAATTTTCCATTAAATTGTGTGTTAAAATATTTAATTGTTTCATAATTAGCTTCTTACATTAAGTAAACCAAAATTAATCCTAAAATAATTACATACAAGTCACAAATAAAATATTGTAAATAAATTTTGTATCTCACTCTTTTAATGACTTTCCAGAATCATTGTGGGTAAAACAATTCAAATAAATATATCATTTACAATTTGGTCTCTTCATGAATGATTTAACTATTTTCGTAATTCCATTCCTTTAGTTAATCTCTTTAAAATGTAACAAAATCCTAAATTACACATTTATTTTATTTTTTTCTTAGTTCGATCCCTCAGAGTAAATCTTGGTAAATCTTCTCCAACCTATAACGAAAATCCTAACTCCTAGAATACATTTAAGATGTCTGAATTTATACAGTTAAAACCAAGACATTAACGAAGTTCAAAAAAACTCTTTCGTGAAGGTAAATAAAACTATGGGTGTGGAAGGCTCTAAAATCTCTAGCCAAGGTGCAAACTCGATGAATGTAGAGATTGATGTTGTTTTAAATCAACGTTCCTCCTCTTATATTGGGTGGAGAATTGGAGGTAGGTTAACGAATTTTTTTGACCTAATGCATCCCAACCATTTATGTTATTTTGGGTGAACAACTCTCATTTATTATTGGGTGGAGAGTTGGAGGGTGAATTCACACGAGTGTTATGGAGCCTTGGGTAGTAATTTTAATATTATGGTTTGATAGAATTTATGAATGTAAGCCTTTGTTTAATAAAATATGGTTTGATAAATATCTTAACCTTTATCCCTCATTCCATGCAGTATGATTTGATAGAGAAGAAAGGTTTAGGGCCGTTGCGGGGTGGAGAGCTTGCTGAAGCTACCAGGTTGCCATTGCCATGACTTCCACATGTTTTTCAACCAATCCACGAAAAGCAGGTATGTCAAAAACCAATGCATGACCAATTTTGTTTTCATCGCCACATTATCCCTCTTAGAATCCCAGTATGTCCATGCACGTCTGATGCTTCGACGTGCCTCCTCCATAGCTATTTGCCAGCAGCGAACCTCACAACCTTGACACGCACTCTCCATTCCTCAACTTCGAACCATCGAGACCTTCATAACCAGCCTCTGCGGTTGTGAGGACGTTTGGCCAAGTTTTCCTTGCAGGTTTGCCTTTTGCAATTTGACCTTTCACTTTCCCGGTGGTTGTCGTTCTGGCTTTGGCTCGTTTGGAGGCTCTCAGTGGTTTACACTCGACACGCGCCTGGTTAGAGGTCAGTGATTTAACTTTTGTTTTACATTGCTCTCCACAGTTTTTTCTGCTTCTTTAAAAAGTGTCTGGAATTTTGTTTTATCAAATGATTGCTTCCAACCTTTCTAGTCATAGTGATTAACCTGCATTGGAAAAGATTATATTCTGTGGTTGGGATTACAAGGCTCTCTGCTCAGAATTAGGTTGTTTGTTAGTCGAGAAAAATGATCCTTTCTTTCTCTGGTAAATGCTACTTTTCTCATGCCTGAAAAGCCACACACATGCTGGTCATGGTTTCAGATTCTAAGTTTTCAAAATTTATGTGTCATCTCAAAGCCATACACAGATTTTCGTTTTAAGCTTGGACCTTGGTGGTGCATCTGCGAGTCTTTCTGTTGTTGTATAGTATGCCCTCAAGAAGTATCATGAGGTCTTCTCTATGTTATGGAAAGAGCAAATTGGTCTAAAGATTCGAAAGCTTTCTGAATTGCAGTAGAGTCTTCGGCTCTCGTTTCACTCCAGTCTATCAACCCTGGTTTCCCGGTCTAGTTTTTTCTAGTTTAGTTTTCCCTAGAAACCGGTATCTGGTTTTCGGTTCAAAGTTTTGAATTCCCTTTCTTTTTCAGGACTTTCTCGAGCAGAACCCACTAGATCCTTATCTAATGCTTTTAAGAACATTTACTTCTATTTTGGGACGAGAGTGAATGCTAGGATCAATCGAGCCATCATTCTTCAAATATCTGTCCTTTTTTACTCTAGCCAGCTCATGTTATTGTCATTCGTCTTTAATAGGGGGACATATGGCCTAGCTTTTGAAATCCTCCCGTTTAGAGAAAGTGCCTTTTGTTTCCCGAGACTTCCATACGCTTGTACTCTGGACAGCCGAGAGGCGTTCATGCTCCAAGTTTTCGTTCAGTCATCCCATACCCTATCAGCTTGCAGTGTCAGACGCTCATCCTCTTAGGATTTCCTCCTGTACTTATGAGATTTGGCTTAGGTGATCCTTTTATGAATGGAGTATCCGTCTGACACATCAGCCATGGAGGCTATGGTCCACGCGGCAATCCAAGCAGAGACTCTCCATATCAATGCCAAGCTGTCTAATGACTGGCAATCCACCTTGGATGAGATGATGATTCATCCCTCGGGCCCTCAAGGAGATAATATATCTGAAAAAGAGATAAAAGGAAGGGCAAATGTTGTAGATCATTCTTGGAAAAGCCAAAAGCCTGTTAAAAATATTCCTCCTCTAGCAGCCATAAAAATTGATAGCATCCATCTGGCAGACCGCATAGGAAGCCTTCAAGAGAAGGCACTAGTAGGCCGGTGGCATTTCCCGGAGATGGATGACCAAAAAATGAGAAGCTGGCTCGAATTGCGGTGGAAGCCATTAATAGGATATGTTCCTATCGCAGCCAGGTTATGGAGTGGTATTGCTTTCACTTTCTCAGTGTGGGTGATCTGGAAACCATTCTGAATCAACAATGGGTTAGTGGTAGAAGCTTTCTGGCCTTACATAGATGGTACTTGGGTTATAACCCTTTAAAGAACACCCCTACTAATAACCTGATTTGGGTTAAACTTCCAGGTTTGCCTATGGAATTATGGTCCAAGGAGACACTATCAGAAATAGGAAATGCTATAGGAAAGTGTGTTTATGTCGATCCATGGTGTTTAGGGGAGAAAGACAAAAGAGTGGCTTGGGTTTTGATTGACAAAGCCTTTAGGGGAGGCTTTCTAGAACACATCGACATCTTCTAGAAGGAGTTCAAAATTAGACAGAGGTTAGATTTTTGGGGCATCCCCTTTAGATGCTCAGCTTGCCATCACACTGGTCATCTTCTTAAGAACTGCTCCCAGCGTTCCACAAGAAGCCGAAAATATCATGGTTTAACCAAATTCGAGGCAAAGTCTTACAGATTTAAAGACTCTTCCCAGGAATCAGAGAAATCAGTATCTCCACAAAGGCAGACTCAGTTTGCTCAGTATAAAGAGCTAAAAGATGATTATCAGAACAAGCCCCCGTCGCTCAAAGACTCTAATCCGCTGTATCAAATATCTCCTTTGATGCCCCCTCTGGAGACCGCTTCTGATTATGAATTGCCCCGCCCTCCAAACCAACCTATGGAACCTCCCGCCGATTATGTTGTCCCTAATCCTCCTCCTATTCATCGGACTGCAATCAACAAGGAAATCCTTATTGTTCAGTCATCATCTTCGTCCCCTAAAATGGAGAAAACCACATCTGGAGAAGGAAATGAACCGATGATTACTCCCACCCCTGTCAACTCTCCTAATTCATTGCCGACAAATTCAATTGGTAGTGATCTGGACTACCTTTTAATAAAAAAATCATTAGATCTCAGGCCGCTCACCGTGCATAAGCCTGGAAATAAAAGCTCTCCAATGATTAGCCAAATTCTGCAAGTAATATTACGTTAAGGAGAAAGAATAATAGAGGTAGTAGGCATTTTTGGGGGAGGGGTGAGGGTGCAGGCAGGGGAATCAGTAATCTAGCCCTTATCGATATTCCAATCATTGATATGACTGAAGATAAGCCTCTTAGAGCAAGCATGGTCGAATCCCCTTTGAAATGAATTTCATCATATCTGTGAATATTAGAGGCTTGGGGGCAGACAATTTTTTTTTGGCTTTAACGAATTTCTTCTTGTCGGCTAGACCCAAAATCATCTTAATTCAAGAGACCATGCATGCTTCTTTTGTAACGGTTCCTTATTTTCGGAAAATGTTCCCCCTTTGGCACATCTCAGCTGTGGAAGCAATTGGCTTATCTGGAGGTTTAGCGGTGTTATGGGATCCACACTGGATTAGTGCAAAAGCTTATAGCTGTCTAGAAGGCATTCTCATCTCAGCTCAAATAAGGGGGCATAAATGTCCTATAAATATTCTGAATATATATGCTCCATACAAGAATAGATTGTCTTTCTGGGAAAGTCTTTTCAATTCAGAAATTTTTTATGTCGAATTTTTATTGATTGCAGGAGACCTTAATATTACACTTAATATGGATGAAATCTGGGGCATCAATAAAAAACAGGATTCTATTGCCGACATAATAAAAAATGAGCTTCTAAGCAGAAATTTTGTCAACATTCTCCCTCCCAAATTGCAGCCTACATGGGAAAATGGAAGAGTCGAAAAGGCTTATATTACCAAGAGAATCGACATGGTTATACTTCATGCAAGTCTAATTGACACTCTCGGCATGCCCTTTCCATCAATTGAGAATGTCTTCATTTCTGATCATAGGCCGATTATTCTGGGATGGAGGGACAAGGGGTCCAGAAAGGGCTACTCCTTTAAATTCAACAAAACATGCTTAGAAGATCCAGATTTTAATGACATCATAATAAAATCCTGGAATGAGATGTCATCTCCGAAATATTTCCCTCTTTTAATGACTTTCAGGGATAAAATGGAGTCAATTCGAAAGGTAGCAAAAGAATGGCAGTTCCAAAAAAGGCAAGCAAACAAAAAAGATCTTTGGGAAATTCAAAGGGAACTAGACTGTGCCGCGGAATCCATGGCCTCAAATATTGTATCTTTCGATTTGAGATGTCATTTAAAGGATCTCCAAAAGAAAAAAATGAAGATTTTGGAACAAGAAGAAGCTTTCTGTAGGTTAAAGAGCAGAGCGATATGGATGAAGGAAGGAGACAGGAATTCAAAGTTTTTCCATAATTATGCCAATTCCAGAAGAGAAAATAATTCTATATGGAAAATCAATGACGGAAAAGGGGGTTTTCTGTATTCTCATCAGGAAATTTCAAATGAGGCGGTGGATTTTTTTAAAAATCAATACAAAAAATTCGAAGAATGTAAAATCCAGGATATTCTATGGGGAATTGAGTTATTTCCTCGGATGTTTGATGATGCTTTAAATGAAAAAATCTTCTAGCCAGTTTCAGAGGAGGAGCTGCTTGGATCAATGAAATCTCTTAAAAGGGACAAAAGCCCGGGTCCAGATGGCTGGACGATAGAATTTTTCATACACTTCTTTGATATTATCAAATCCGATCTGTTAAAGATGGTAGAAGGCTCTAGGATGGCGGGTAGTATCAATCAAAAAATCTCCTCCACTAACATAGTGCTCATTCCTAAAAAAGGAAATGCAGAATCTTTCAAGGATTTTAGGCCGATTTCGCTGTGTAACATCTCATTCAAGATTATATCAAAGATCATAGTAGAAAGAATTAAAGGAGTGTTTTCAGAGTTTCTAACAAAGGAACAACACGGTTTTTTGAAAGGGAGAAATATTCTAGATGCAGTTGCAAGTACTCAAGAAGGTTTGTATGCTATTCAAGCCAAAAAATGTGAGGCGGTTATACTCAAGGTTGATCTCTGTAAGGCATATGACTTCCTGGATTGGGGCTTCATCAGGTGTTTGCTCGCAAAGATCGGGTTGAAATCCAATATGATCAACTGGATCATGGCCTGCGTAGAATCGGTGGACTATTCGATCATCATCAACGGGATTCCATCTCATTTTTCCCGTGGGGCTAGGGGTCTTCGTCAAGGATGCCCCCTCTCGCCTCTATTATTTATACTGGCTATGAACTCTCTTAGCTTGCATATCAACAAGGATGTCGAGGAAAACATGTGTTGTCCCCTGAAAATCTACAGAAATACCTCAATCTCCCATAATTTATTTGTTGATGATATCATTTTATTTGGTTTGTGGTGCAGGTTCACTTGGATATGTTTCTATGAAATTCTATCCAATTTTCAAAAGGCAACGGGTTTGCAAATCAACAATGAGAAGTCAACAATTTATCACAATGATATAAATATGGATGCAGTTGCATGGTTAGCTAACCTTTTGGGATTTAAAACGCAATCCCTCAGCTGTGGTATCAAATATTTGGGTTTTTAGATAAAAACAAATGGTTACTCCAAGACATATTGGCAATGGATTCCGGACAAATTATATAGGAGGATTTCAGCTTGGGAATATAGATGCCTCTCACTGGCGGGAAGAGTGATCCTGGCACAACCAGTATTAAATCAACTTGCGGTTTACTGGGTGCATTTGTATTTTCTTCCAGTAATCATAATTAAAAGCATGAACATAATAACAGCTAATTTTATTTGGGGTGGTCAAGCGGAAAGAAGGAAATTCCATCTCTCAAATCTATCCAGTATCTCACTACCAAAGAGTATGGGAGGTTGGGGCTTGCTTGATATGCGCACATTTGGGAAAGCTCTTTTATGCAAATCGCCGTGGAGAGCAATTCATGGAGATGGCTCATGGAGTAATATTATTCAGAAGAAATACTTAGGCAGAAAGGACTTAACATTTTGGTTCAGAAAAGGAAAGATCGGTGCCTCATATGGGTCTTCAATCTGGCTAAGATTTCACAAGTTAGAAACTTATTTATTGAAGAATTTAATTTGGTGTTTTTAATCTGGCAGTAAGATACTTATTGGAAAGGATTAGTTCCTGAGTGGATCTGAGGTGGACAAGGTTCTTGAATCTTTACTGAAATTCTTTCATAGAAGAGGTCTTTTCTTTTGGGACAGTTTGGTAGCTGGCTGACAGGATTCCCTCCCTCTGTGGAAAGATGTCGAGATTCTGGAAATGCCTCATTCGCTCGCTCTTCATTGGGAGCGTATTAGGTCGAGTCTTAGGAGCTGTGGTTTTTTTCGTCAAGTGGACTCTGATTTCCTCATCTGGAAACTTTCAAAAGAGATGAATATGGTCCATGTTAAAGATGTATATCAAGATTTAATCAACTCGAAGCTGCTCACGCGCAATCCGGTTTTCCCTTGTATTTTCTGGAAAGATGGCTGTCCTTCAAAAATGATTTATTTCGCTCGGTTAACTTTCCACAACAAGAATTTAACCTGGGAAAATTTAATGAAGAGAGGCTGGCACGGGCCCGGTCTTTGTTTTATATGTAGGTCTGAGGGGGAAAATAATGAACACTTATTTTTTGAATGCAAAAAAACACAACAACTGTGGCAGGCTTTGGAGATCTGTTATGGAGTTTAGCACAAGACTCATGCTTCAATTGCCGAAGCATTTCTATGGTGCAACAATCAGAAGAAATCATGGAGAAGGATCTTTATTATTTCTCTGTGGATCATTTGGAAATGGCGGAACAACGCTATCTTCAATGGCATTAAATCACCGTTCATGGAAAACTTCTTTAATATCGTTGCCTCCTTTGAAGGCCTTCCGTAGAAGCCTCTCAAGCTAAAAAAGGATGTCTGTTTAGATCTTTCTATGGAACTCTCAGCGTTCCCAAGGGCTTTTTTCGATGGTGCCGAACATAATGGCTCTTGTGGCTGTGGTTTCCTCATTATGGTAAATGAAAATTTTCATTTTTCCATCCATTAGAATGGGGGGAAAGGCTCCAACAACAAAGCGGAGGCGATGGCTGTCGATGGCTTGCTAAAATTCTTTCTTTTCCTTGATATTCAGGATGTCACCGTTTTTGGAGACTCAAAAGTTATGGTGGACTTCGTTTCAAGGAAAAATCATATCTTAATGCCTCACCTTGCTGGTTAGTTGGATAGGATCTGGTTCTTCTGGGAATGTTTGGCTGGAGGATCAATTGACCACATCAGTAGGGATAAAAATTCACAGGCTGACTCTCTGTCCAAAATGGGTCTTCAATCAGCTCCAAGTTTTTGGTTTTTGCAGGTCTTTGCTGAAGGGGAAAACTATCTTATTCAAGATTTTTCTCTCCCTGATTTCTAGTTGTGAATGCTTTGTCTCACAGGCTTCTCCTTGTTTCTTTATGATCCTATGTTGCTGCTTCTTGATCTTGTTCCAGCAGATTCCTCTTTCTATGTTCGTCCATGTTTTGGCTTTCGGCAGCTGGTCGAATATGTGATCTCTATGATCTTTGTTTCTCTGTATAGATGGACATCTCTTTTGAATTGTCAGCCCTGGTAGGAATCTTTTAGTTTTTTTTTGGAATATGCTTCGATGCTCTATCTTTTTTTTGATCCTGTCCTATGGGTCATCTTCAGATGTAAATGTTTATATTTCTCATATAATACAATATCTAGCTTTTTCGTTCTGAAAAGTGGATCGTAGGAGATAGTAAATATATATAGGTGAGAGAGAGTTGTGAGAGGTCTATAAAAATGGTTTTTAGAAATAAAATGAAGTATTATTGACACTAGGATACCATATACATGAATTGATTCTTTCCTCTAGTAAACATTAAAGAAAAATTTCCAAATAACCCAAAACCTTAAATCTTTTTTATTTTTAATAGTAAGGAAGACCTAACTTTATAATGTATTTTCATGATTGTATTTATTTATTTTTAACAACTTCAATTTTCATTTTATTTGATATGGTTTATTGTCTTTAAGGTGGGGCTTCTGAGATAATAATACATTATTGCATTTTAATAAAATATTTACTAAATTTATTATTTTAATCAAACTTGGAAATAGTCTTACACACTTCCAATACATAATACTTTATGAAATGTTTTATATAATGCATATGAATATCTCAAAATGATTTCTTTTTAATTAGGAAGGTTTGTTTTTAATTCTTAAGTCTTGCTTGTAAAATTTAAATATTTACTCTCACATTTTATTTGTTTTTACTTTTGTAAAAGATGTTTTACTAATTACAAATGCATATGTATAAGTTAACTTAAAAAAAAAAAAGGCTATTACAAGAAACACTTTAATCTTCCCCTTTTGTGGACATGACTCCTTTTTTTGTGGACAAGTAGTTGTTAATTATGTTTAGTTTTAATTTTAATTTTAATAATGTTTTAGTGGCGTGAAACCTTAATTAGTGTTACTAATTATTTATGTATATTTATTTATTTGTGATAAATAATATTAAAAGAATAAAATAAAACAAGGGAGCCACTGCCTTGGCGGTAGTCCCTGCTGGGGTGTGCCACAAGAATAATACAAAATTGTAATTAACAAGTGTACGTTGGTTGACATCTATTCTATTTCATTAATCATTCATCATTCCTTTGGATCTATCTTTGAAATTAATTGCAGTTAATTAGATTGAAAAATAAATTTTGCCAATATGAAAAGGATATAGAGGTGTATATTAGTTTTGAAGATATTTCATAAGTTTTTAAATTCCTCCAAATATATTAGGGTTGACACTATTTTGTAAGTTTGATAAATTGACCTGAAAGCTACATAAATTTTATCAGGTTGAGGACCACCTTGAAATATCAACAATATTTTAGTACTAAAGATACAGCAATTTCAATTAAAAAACCCGACTGAAACATGTATACTCACAAATTTCTGCTATATATTCACAAATATATCCTTCTTATACAGGTCCATGTCTTCTATTTATAGGCTACAACTACAATCTAAGCATTGGATCAAGGTTAAAGATCCAATCTTTAGCCACTCATGAACCTAAATTCATTACAGTAATATTCACCTGATATCAAACATCATGGCTCGTATGTTGAACACCTTATGTATAAGAAAGGGCTCTTATTCTAGGATTTCCCCTTATGTACAGTATGGACATATGAGACGCAATTGCTACTTTGCTACTTTTCTCTTTTGTATATATATTTCTATATATTTTGCTCCACTGGACTGTTATTTTTCAGACACGCCACCAAATTTTAGAAGTAGAAATTTGTAATGAGACTGCCTGTCATATTGCTCGTATATTTTTGTATCTTTTTATACTACAAGGCTTCCCAAAATTTAAACAAAGGGGAATAAATCAGATCGGAATGCGAGGGTGAATCGGAATGCGAGGGGTTCGATTCCGGGGGCGATATAAGCCGCATATGGTGAGAATCCTTCTACAGGCAATCCGGATGTGGGGATAAGCCCTTCTGAAGTACAGCGTCGTTTTCTCCACTGCCATCTGCAACGTTTCCACTAAAACGCTCAGCTGCCTGCAAAATACTACCAGCGAACTTTAAATTAATAACTGTATGAGCAGAGTCTTAATACAATTTATAGAATAATCGAGGCAAGCCGTAGCCAAACTATAGAGTATCAGTTATTATCGATGCTGCTATAGAGAAGCGTCCTAATATACATCAAGTTAAACCTTACATAAAGCCCGAGGAACACCCTCGTCAGAAAAATACCATCAGCTAGTTAACATATAAAGCTTTGACAGGGATAGGCCTCAGGAAGGCTAGAGGGTCCCCAATGTCCAACGGGTCCAGCAGCGCCATAATCATATCTAAAATCAATTAAACTATCTGGGCATTAACTCTCTGAGTTGGTCACTGAAGAGGAAACCAGGAACGCTAGAACCCTTAACCGTAAAAGAAAGCTTGCACATACCTGAGGAACCATGACAGAACACCGGAGGTTGTGCTTGGCTTCCTTGAGCGCCAGAGGATCCAGGCAGAACCTATAACAAAACCCATGATCAGCATTACTATTATGGCAGTAAACAAAAAAGCAACCCTTTCCTCTTCGAGACAAATCTTATAAGAAGGGAATTTACCTGTCAAGGTCACGCGTCAAGCCGAATCTACCGTTGAAACAGAGCCATGAAGCCGCTCTCTAGCTGCAAAGAAATGGCACAAGAAAGATTGCGATGGGATTCATGGAACGAGCAACGCTTGGGAGTACAGTAGGATGGGTCTGTATTAATATAAATCCCATCGTAATTCAATGCAAACCATACAGTGTACCCAGTTCAACGTGTTCGTAATATAACGATACGGGTGTAGGACATGCACAAAGAAACGTGGCAGGCCAGTCGAAACCCTTTACCCTAAGTTTTCTTTCTAAAGTTTTCAAAGAAGTATACCGGCGTTTATACAGGCGACTTTAAATTTTTTATCGTAAGTTTTCAGAAAAGCCCGGCAATAAGAGGTAGAAATATAAACTTTGGATAAAAATGTATTGAGCAGCAAATTTTATTTCAAACATTGGTTTAAACCTGACATGTACCGGAAATTTTATTCGGTCAAAGCAAATTAATAGCTGGTCAACGATCTATTGATCGCTAATAGTCCCAGGCAGGGACTA
>APFE031334589.1:18288-32710 GCA_000404065.3 Pinus taeda | reverse complement strand
TTCCCGCATTGGATTTTTCCGGGACATTGGTCCAAAAATAATGGTGTCATGTGGTGTGTTTGTTCTTGTTTCTTTTAGTTGCTGATCTGTAATATGTTGAGCATGCACTGGTGTTTATTTTCAGTATTTACTTTGTAAATAACTTGTTAACGAAAAATAACAAGTAGGTAGGAATAAATTAGAAAAAGTGTATGAAGGGTTTCTAAACTAAGTAAACTTAGAAACTTCAACATGGTATCGAAGCATGATTGCAGATCACAGGAGGACTAAGAGACATCAGCCGAGTGGAGAACCAGCAACAGAAAATAGCGGTCTCGAGGTGACAGAACCTGTTTCTAGCAGCGCAGAAGCCAAGAAGTGTGACGCAAAGCCAACTAGAGCCACGTAGAAGAAGCCGGGAGCCGTGCAGAGCCTTAGAGAGGCCAGAGTTGTTGACATAGAGGGCTGACACATGGCATCTCAGAGCTGACGTAGACCCATCTGGGGTGACGTAGAGCCAGCGTGAGGCAGAGAGGGGCTGACGCAGTTCATAGAGAGGCAGTTGCTGGAGTCTAGAAGGCTGTAGAAATATTGCAGAGTGGAGCTGGTGAGGTACTGTAGTCATAATAGTACTTGATAAAGTAGGGCCAGAGGAGTTGTTACTGAGGGTTTTTAGTCCAGGAACCTGGATCAGCAGTGTAGTTGCACAAGATGATCAGAGTAGGGGGCATCTCGACAAGCGGTAGAAGGATTTCCAAGAGGGACATCAGGACTCAGAGGGAGTCCAGAAAAGAACTTCCAGATGGGAAGTAGAGACTAAGAGGAGTCGAACATAGAACTTCCAGGAGGGAAGTAGAGGAGCGTCATGGCACTACATAAACTAGGATAGACTGGACGGAGCATCGAACTTCGCAGTCTGGAAGGCCAGAATCTTATCAGTGCTTGATAGGAATCATGTCAAGAACTTTGCCTTGAAGGTTATAGCTATCCCAGTCAACCCTAATGATAATGACAAGTACGAAGAGGCGATGGCGAGGGCCAAGTGCATTATCCTTGACGGGGTCAAGGATCATGTGGTACCACATATAGCCAAGAAGGAAACGATAGTTGAGATGTGGGAGGCTCTCAAAAACCTGTACCAGCATACTTCTGTGCAAAGAAGAATACTGCTCTACAACCAGATGAGGTCGTATCAGATGAAGAAGGGTCAATCGATTGACACCTTCCTCGGAGGATTGAATGAGATCCGAGACCAGTTGATTGCTATAGGAGCGACACCGGATCAGGAACTTATGGTGAGGACAACCATGAATGATGTCTCAGAAGATTGGGAAGTGTTTGTCCAGAGTATCCTGGGCAGAGGGACTCTCCCACCTTGGGACGAGATGTGGGAAGCTCTTTGCGAGGAAGAGATGAGACGGCAGCCGAAGACAGGTAGCAGCAACAAAGGGATCAAGGTCAAGTAGGAGGAAGAGGATGTGGCCCTTGCATTTGAGGGAAAGTAGGAGAAGCGGAAGAAGAAAGATCTCTCCAAGATCAAGTGCTTCCACTGTGGGGAGATGGGTCATTATGCGACCCAGTGCCCAAGGAAGAAGAGTAAGGGAGAGTCTTCCGAGACTAAGGCAACGCCAGCACGGGCAGAGAAGGAAGTTTTGACAGACGATGACTATGCCATGAGTGCACACACACCACTTGAGCGGAAGTGGGGAGACATCGAGCTTTAGTCAGGCGGACTATAGGCGATGAGGGGCAAGATTCTCGAGGTACCTAGCCTTTTGGGTTAGACCTTGCTACAGGAGCCTCGATGAGGAGTAGCAAGACTGGCTGGGTGGGTAGAGACGGATGCAGATGGAGCAATAGAGAGAGCTATAGTGCAGGAGTCTCGAGACAACGTAGAGCTAGCAGGCTGCAGCAGTGCGAGAGGCACAAAAGTGTTGCACCAATGCGAGACGACACCGAGAGGTGTGCAACGGTGGCTAGGGAAGTAGAGGAGCGTCGAAGTAAGAGACTAGGATAGACTGGACGGAGCATCGAACTTCGCAGTCTGGAAGGCCAAAATTTTATCAGTGCTTGACAGGAATCGTGTCAAGAACTTCGCCTTGAAGGTTATAGCTATCCCAGTCAACCCTAATGATAACGACAAGTACGAAGAGGCGATGGCGAGGGCCAAGTGCATTATCCTTGATGGGGACATTGTCCAAAAATAATGGTGTCATGTGGTGTGTTTGTTCTTGTTTCTTTTAGTTGCTGATCTGTAATATGTTGAGCATGCATTGGTGCTTATTTTCAGTATTTACTTTGTAAATAACTTGTTAACGAAAAATAACAAGTAGGTAGGAATAAATCAGAAAAAGTGTATGAAGGGTTTCTAAACTAAGTAAACTTAGAAACTTCAACAATTAGATACCAGGTGACCAGATGGACAATTGCTGCTTTGATGCTTAACTATCCTATGTGAAATGCAAGATCTAAATTCTAGGTGAGATGCAAGATCTTGGTTTATTTTAGTTAGATGCCTAGCTAAGTGTATCCCTTGATCCTTATCTATTTTGAGACTAGTCTGAAAAGTAAGTGGTAGAGAGAATCAAGGTGAAGCAAGCAAAGGCTCGGTTAACGATACCTCTCGTTGAAATCTAACATACCTGGTGTCTTTGGCGCTGCAGAGACTATGGCTTTGACGACTGCAAGGTCTCTGCTTTGACCACTAGAGAGGATCTAGCGTTCACAAGCAATAGATGAAGTGTGTTACTATCTTTCTATCAGCCAAGCTTATGCTTGGAGGTAAATTAATTAATGCAAATCTAAGCCTAGAATGAAAATACAAGATGATTGAATGATCTTGAGTTAAGATTGTTTATGACTTTAAGTACTTAGTTATGATTATCTTATGATAAAGAGTACTTAACAATGAATTTAAGAGGCAATCTTAAACACAAGGTAAAGTGCCAATTCTACTAGTGCTCAAAAGATGCAAATATAACCAATATATACTTGTTCAAGTATTAGAAGCCAATAAGATAAATGCTCTTAGGAACAAATTACCAATATGTCAAAGATCCACAATAGATGTTAATCATAAAAAAATAATGACAATAATGGCAAGTAAAAGAGCACTTATTACCAATATATTTCATAGAACAACTAAAGAAGGCTATTGATAACACTTATATGAGATAACACAAGAATTAATGACAATTGCTCAAGACAATTAGATGATTGATGCTATTTAGACAACTAGAAACTTTCCAAGTTATGTCAACAAGATAATGCCAAAATTGCAATTAGATCCACAATGCTAACAAGAGATGCCAATATCCAATCAATTTGAGCAATATCAACAAGACATTAGATATTAGGCTTATGTGCTTTTGTGAGTGAGCTTATTAGGTGCAAAATTGAATCTTTGAATATTATGAGACTGACAAGAAACTGAAGGTCTAGTTTTCTTATTAGCAATGAGATACTTCACCAATTGTCAAATCACTTTAGCAACTTAATGTAAACAATACTTTCCACAATGAGCAAATTCTTATCAATAGAGCATGAGCAAATGAAAACCTTTGTGTTCCAATCACATCCAGTGAACAATAAATGGACTTTTATGACAGCAGTGAGCTAATTTATCTTAGAGCACTTTAGGATGCAAAAGATGAGATGCATATGCATGCAAAATGCAAATGAGGCAACCCACTATCAAACCACTTTGCCAAAACCAATTTTTTATAATGAATTAGCCTCCTTTAGATGCAAATGCCACAGTTATATAACAGACTTTATAATGCCTATGACAGTCATCAAATTTTCACGAAACAAGCTAAACAATGAATGCCCAATTTGCACAAGTGACTTATCAATGTGTTAGACACCTTACTAGTTAATTTTATGCCAATTTCATGAAAATTTTTACTGCTATTATGCAATGTTGAGATGGCTGTAAGTAAAACAGAGAGGAGGATGAGGGTTTATAAATCAAACCAATAGGCCCTTTGGCCTTGAAGATCACTAGTAAACGTGCCCACAATTCCTCCAATGGAGAGGCTACCTACAACCAAAAAAAATTGACCAATATCTCTGCAAACAACAAGTATTAGCTCAAAAATTTCAACGACAACCCAAATCAGAGATGAGAAGAGGCAAAGAGGGGCCAAGGTGAGGGCAACAATGAAGGGATCAGGTCTTTAAGAGGCCACGGATGAGAGGGAGAAGGCCTTATAGGCCTGTGTTAGGGCAAAGGAAGGCCCAATATGGGCTGCGGCTCCAAGGGAGAAGCCTCTAAGGCTCACGGCAGGCCCTAGAAGGGCTGCTGTCTAGCCTAAGGGGAAGGCCGGGGTGGAGGGAGAAGCCTTTGGGCTTGCAGTTAGGGGAAAGGAGGCAGTGAAGGGCAGGAGGAGGAGAGATAAGGGGAGCTGAAGAGAGAAGGTCGGGGAGAGGCTGCGACAGGGGTTTATAGGGAGTCCAGGGCCTTTAGGGCATCCCCAAGCCTACCACCAGGGAAAGGAAGGCAGGTCAAGGCCCTTGGAGGCTCGCGGCTAGGCCAAGGAAGAGGGTTGAGGTCCTAAATTGGCCTCTAAGCCCTGTGGCCAGGCCTAAAAGGCCTAAAGATGGTCATGACAAGGGCTAAAGGGCTCACGACCAAACCTAAGAGGGCAGACACTTGGCTTAGTAGCCCTAAATTTTTTTCAAACCCCTGCAAAATTTGAACTTCACTTCAAATCTTCAAGATTGCCAAAATTCACTGCAAAATTGTTGAATTGCCTTACAAACTAAACGTATACTAGATCTTACCCTTAAGGGCCTAGATCCAGCTCCAAATCCCAACAAAATTTCCTTGATCAACTTTGAAGCTCAACTGCAAAAATGAAAAATAAGATTTCCCCAAAACCCCAATATATACAAAATTTCAAAATAAACCCGAACCCCAATAGTTGCAAAACAAGGGTTAGAAAAATATTTACAAAATTTTATTTTACAAAATATTCACAAAATATTTACAAATATACAAGGCTTGTGGAATAATTTTTTTTAGAATTTTTTCTTAAATAATGACAATGGCTCAATGTATTTTCGAAAGTTAGGGTATTAACCAAAGTCTTTAGCGAAGTAATAAAATCACATAAATTTCCTGGAGCCCAAACAAGGTCGGCCATGCTCACAATCTGTGAACGTGGAGCCCAACTAGCATACGTGCAAATCTCTATAATATTTTTTCAAGCATACTTGTCAGACATATGTTGAATCAGATCACCTAAGATAGGCCCGAAATATACCAATAGAATGTTCTTATCACCGACAAATGAAATAACAAGCTTATGTAAAAATTTAACACAATATAGGATTAGCAAATAACTAGCATGTACCACAGATCAATGAGACAAGAACACCATGAACTGAACCCTGAAGTCTTTTATTATGATTTCAAAAATTCCCTGTAGATCAATGGATCAATACCAATGTTACAAAATTACATATCTAGAACCAGAGTCATCCTTGTGACTTGAGAATCAAATGGCTTCTAATTTATAGATAAATCTTCTAAGTGGAAAATAATGGCTAGTTAGCTTGATCCCCATCAAAATAATCTCGACTGTTGATAAAGAATTGATCTTCTTTTAATCTCCACCGTCGAAATTATTTCGTTTTGAAGACTTTTCGAATTTCTCATAAGAGCCATTTTTTATTAATCCAAAAATGAATATTTTAGGTTAATTTCCTCAAAAATTTGATTTTGACTTAACCACCAAGGTCCAAGGGCTCAATTTTTCTTAAAAAATCCATTTTTGCCTTGGTGGGGGACCTCCAAAAATTAATTTCTTTTTGACCCACGATTTTTTTGGTCATTTTCTGCTTGGAGAAATTAATTTATCTAATTTTAATTTTTTGACTCTAAATTAATCAATTTTCTGTCTTAGGAATTAATTTTATTTTTGTCAGAAAAATTAATTAATTGACACAAGAGGGGATTAATTATTTTATCACCCTCAAATATTTTAGCCACGGTGTCGAAGTATGAGGGACCATGCGCTAAAATATTTTTTTACATCAGATATTACAAATTCAACCATCAAAGGGGGAATATTATAAGAACTAAATGTCTCTTGAAAATTTGACTATAAAAACACAACTTAGTGCACAATGTAATATATATTATTCAAATACTTTGATGACCCTTTACATTGCCTTGGGTGGGTCACCTTTATAGGCATTGACAGGCCACAAGGACTAAAAATCATGACTTTGACATTTGTGCTCCTTCATAATTAATGGGCAGTTAAATTGACTAAATTATTAATAATTAATATTTATGTTTTTAATATATTTATTTAATTAATATTTATTTATCAATATTTATTCATAACATTGCCCCACCCTTAAAAATTGTTTTGTCCTCAAAGCAAAGGTAACGAGGGATATCGTTTTCGGAACTTCTTAGTTTCCCACGAAGAATCTTCTTCTGGAAGTTTTTTGCACTTGATAAGGTATTCTCTAATAGTTTTGGAACGTAGTACCTTCTCTTTGGTTGCAAGGATACCTTCAGGTTCTAAGACAATCTTTCCTTCTTCATTGACTTCAAGAATCTTGATTTGAGTTGATTGGTTTTGACCTAGCTCTTTTTTGAGACACGAAACATGGAATACGTTGTGAATTCGATAGTTTTTTGGTAGTTTCAACTCGTAACCTACATCATTGATTTTCTTGATTATCTTGAATGGCCCACAGAATTTCGGAGCTAACTTGTTTTTTCCTTTTTTTAGGGATAGTTGTTTGTAAGGTTGTAGTCTTATGAAGACCCAGTCCCCTTCTTCGAACTTCCTTTTTGAACGATGATAGTAAGCTTGTTGCTTCCTTTGATTCCTGACAGTTGCTAGGTTTTCCTTTAGTATCTAGATAATCTTTTGACTTTCTTCCAAATGGTTTTTCACTGCTTGTACCTTAGCGTCATTTAATGCAAAATCCTTCCATTTCGGAGGTTCATAACCATACAGTGCCTGAAAAGGGGTCATTTTTGCTGATGTATGATAGGTGGTATTGTACCACCATTTCGCTAGGCGCAATCATTGTGACCATTTGCTTTGTTTATTAGATATGAAGCATCGTAGATATGTTTCTAAACACTTATTTACTATTTCTGTTTGTCCATCTGTTTGCAGATGGTAGGATGAACTCATGTTAAGGGTTATTTTGGCTTGATTGTAGAAATTCCCCTTAAATCTTACATCTCTATCACTAACGATGACTTTAGGTAGACCATGTAGCTTGTAGATGTTTCTGCAAAAGACCTCTGCAATTTGCTTGGTTGTGTTTGTTTTTTTGATTGCCATAAAGTGTGCATATTTAGTAGTCTGTCTACTACTACAAATATCTTATCCTTACCATCAGACATGGGTAAACCGTCAATGAAATCCACTGAAATTTCTTCACATTTATGATTGGAACATGTAAGGGGTGTAACAATCCAAGAGTTGAGACGTTTTCGCTTTTACTTCTTTGACAAATGTCACATTTGACAATGTATTTCTGAATCTCTTTACTCATTCTCTTCTAGTAGAATGATTGGCGTGCGTTGTAGTATGTCTTAAAGAACCCAACGTGCCCAATTGCAGGGGAATTGTGTGATTCTTTTAGAGCTTTTATTTTAAACTTTGATGAAGGACTTAAGTAACTTCTACCCTTATACCATAGTATGTCATTCTTCCATTCAAAATTAGGGTGTTGACTGATGTTTTTGATTATCGAGCAAGAGTCTAGTTCCTTGGCATATTCAACTCAGATTTTGTCCAACCAATCAGGAACCACTACCAAAGCAACAAATGTTGTGGTGTCTTCATCTTTACGTGAAAGAGCATCGACAAACACATTGTCCTTTCCCCTTTTGCGCAAGATTTCCATGTCGAATGCTGGAAGTTTCTATATCCACTTCTGTTGTTCTATAGATAGTTTTTTTGTTGTAATAGGAATCGAAGGCTATTATGATCGATGCGGATTGAAAACTTGCTCTCTAATAAGTATTGACACTACTTGCTTAGTGCATGAATAATGGTCAACATCTCCTTGTGGTAGATAGACTTCAAGCTTTCCCTTTTATTAAGTTTTCGACTTTCGTAAGCTATGGGGCGATTGTCTTGCATTAGCACTGCACCAATCCCAAACCCTGAGGCATCACACTCTACCACAAAAGGTTTGAGAAACCAGGGATTGCCGGAACCGGAGTAGATGACATTATCTCTTTTAAGGATTTGAAGCATTTATCTGCTTTATTATCCCATTGAAAGGAATTTTTCTTTAGTAAATTCGTTAAAGGAGAAGTCTCGTGAAGTCTCATGTGCGTAATTTTTTATGAATCTTTTGTAGTATCTGGTTAGTCTAAGGAATCCCCTAAGTTTGGATATATTCTTTGATTTGGGTCACTCTTTGATTGCTTTAATTTTGCTTGGATCCACTTTGACTCCTTTACATATGATGTGTCCCCGATATTCGACTTCCTTCTGACCAAAAGTACACTTCGATAATTTTGCATAAAAATGATTTTTCTCCAATATGGACAGTACTTCTAAATGCTTGAGGTGCTCCTTCCATGTCTTGTTGTAGATGAGAATATTCTCAAAGAACACCAATACAAAATTTTCGCAAGTATGGGCGAAAAAGTTTGTTCATGGTTGCCTGGAAAGTGGTTGGCACTTTTGTTAGACCAAATGGCATTACCTTAAACATAATGCCCTTCATGAGTTTTAAATGCAGTTTTCTCAATGTCTTCTAATCTTATTCGGATTTGATAATAGCTCGACCTCAAATCTAATTTTGAATTTTTTTTTGTGCCATGGAGTTCGTTTAGCATTTCATCAATAAATGGAATGGGAAATTTGTTTTTAATAGTAATCTTGTTTAGTCCTTGTTAATCTATACATAATCGGAAGGATACATCTTTCTTTCAGATTGACACCACCAAAGTTGCATATGGGCTTCTACTTTTCGTAATGACTCCACATTTCAACAAATCTTGTATTAGCCTTTCTATCTCTGTTTTATGATGATGGGGATAGCGATAAGGCTTGAGATTCACAGGTGCCGCATTTTGTTTAACTTCAATGATGTGTTCGACTTCCTTTCAGGTAGTAATTTCACGGGCAATTCCTGAGATACCTTGTCATATTTCTGAATTAGGGTTGTAACTTCAAATTGTTGGTGAGACCATTCCATAGATAACAACTCTAACTGTTGGCATTATGCAACGAACACCGGGACGCCTTTGTGAATAAGCTTCTGCATTTGTTGTGCAGAAATGATTTGGGTAGGAGGAGCCTGGAACCCGAACAACTTATACTTTATCCCATTTCGTTTGAAATTAATGAACTGTTTTTGAGGATTTGCGCAGTATGTCCTTAATGTTTGTAACCATTGTACTCCCAAGATGACATCTACACCTCCTAAGGGAATTGTGTAAAAACTAGACTCCAATTCGTAATTTTTTAGTTGCATTTTGACTTTATGGCTGATCCAGAGGATCCATCGATCCAAATACACAAGTGTTCGAAGTGTCGTTCAATGTTGTCATCATTTCAGTTCAGTTTCGACAAATCGACAATGTTGATAATGATCAGTGTTTAGGTAATGTTATGGTTTCATGGCGTTCAATTGATGTGATGTTGTACCTGGCTGTTGACTTATGTCATCGATAGTTCTGCCAGGGTTTGGTCGACGACATGTGTTTTGTCATTCGACTTTACAGGGTTTATGGGTGATATAGTTGATTGTGTAAAAGGGTTCGAGTTAAAGTACCTGGTCGATGACATAGTCTTGTCATCGTTACCAGTGTCAGTTTCAAAGATGTGATGGTTGTCGTTGTGCAATGTTGACGAATGGCGCACAAAGACCACAAGGATGTACTGAGGTCGATCGTTCGGTAAAGGTTTCAGTTTCGCTGATGTCGCTGTGCAGAACCGACATGGTTTTTTGAAAGTTAAATGAAACCTAAAACATAAGCCTAGACCTAAACCCTAACTCCTAAGCTATCTTATTCATCTTTGTTAGCCTAAGAATTCTATGCAGATAACCTCTTTCTAAACCATGTTCAAATCCTATTCTACACATCCAAATCCTATGATAAGCCGTTCAAAAGTCCTAATACATTAAACCTATGTATTAAAAATACATTGAAAAACATTTGAAATTCTAAAACCCTAAACCTAAAGCTAATCCTATACACCTAAACCCTCTCGGCCGATTTCTACATTGTAATACAAAAACATTACAAATTAAAACATAAAACAGTCCTAACTGCTAGACTAAGCCGTAGTGGGACTGTGTGCTATGTGACTAGCGGCAAGGGAAGACTGTCGGGGTTATCAAACCGACCGGCTTGGAGTTGACCGCAAGTTGAAACCACGACAGAGGTTTGGCATGTGAACGGAAATAGGGCTAACCATTACCACAGACCTTAACTGCATGGGAACCGCCAGCTCAAACTGCGTGGAAACCGTGTCATATAAACAGGCCAGGTTAACCGCCAACCGTCACCATTCGGCTAAAGGTAAGCGAAATCGCCGGGACCCAAAAATGTCAGGATCAGTTCAGTTCACATGCGTTGTCCGTTTTCTCCACGCGGTTAGCAAACAACTATCGTTCGACGAGTTTATGTAAAGTTTTGTTTGGGTTTTTTGTTTATTAATTGGTTTTTAATTAATTCAATGACCAAGGTGTCCCCTAAGGTAGCAAATTTGCCATTAAACTCAACCTAACTCAACCCTGAAGCTAGCACATTCATTCCAAAACAGTCAGAGGTGGTTATGGTGCATTTGCAGGCTTTTTTAAGGCAAATTGTTCATTGGAGAACAGAAGGAGAGTTTTCAGCTTTTGTATGCAGGTTCTGGAGGTTAGAGGCGAATTTTGTTTTCAGAGTTTCAGGAGCATCGAGAGTCGGATTTGGAAACCGTAAGCGGCATTGGAAAGCTGGTTCAGAGAGCTATCTGATGACAAAGGTTAGAATTGCCTGTGTGCAAGTTTAGTCTGACTAAATCACTGTGTAATCCACTTCTTCTCTTCATTCCTAATAAAACGGTCGCCCATCTTGAAAGCAGACCCGGAGACATAGTCCATCAGGGACGAACTCTGTAATCAATATCGCTATTTGGTATATCTGTGTTTTCGCTGTTTTCATTTCAGATTTGCATCTTTCTTATGGTTTATCAACTATCGTAAAGTATTCTGCTCCAGCAGTTTTCCTCGTTTTTCCATGCTTTCGGTTTTCATTCAATTCACTAATGGCTAATCAACTCTACATCAATATTTAATATATGATCTTATCAGATCATATAATTTGGTATCAGAGGGAGGTTTTCGTTTGTAGAGTTGCCATTGAATGTTAACCAGGTCTAAGTCACAACGAGGAGAAGGAATCCTTGAGCAGATCAATCCAGAGATTGGAAAGCGACGAGTTGTTCAGAAAGAAAACATGTCAGGATTTGATGCAGGTGAAAACACTGAGACTAAGATGAGTGAGGAACAGTTTCAGCAGGCATTCTTAATGATGCAACAGATGTTGGGAGAATTTTACGAAGACAAGAAGGCGAGAGATGCAGCATCCTCTTCGAAGGCATCGAAGAAGGACAAAGGTAAAGGCAAGGAAGATAAACCTTCTTCACCTCCATCATCTCCATCATCCTCTTCTTCTTCTTCTTCTTCTAGTGCAGGATCTGAAACAGATAAGAAACCTAAGAAGTCATCTCTTTTGAAACTTGATGTTAAATTTGAGTTACCTGTTTATGATGGTGAAATGAATCCTGAAAAGTTAGATAACTGGATAAAGCAGTTAGAAGTGTATTGTCGCATTCAGAACATTTCTAAAGATAAAATTAAAATTCAATTAGCTACACTTAGAATGGGGGGAACAACTTTAATTTGGTGGGAAAACAAAACTCAGTTAGATGTTAAGCGTATAGGAAAAGTTATCTCTTCATGGTCTAAGTTTTTGAAAGCTCTTAGGAAACAGTTCTATCCTTTAGAATACATGCAGCAAGCTATTATTGATTGGCAACATCTGAGGCAAGGTAAAGGGCAGAGTGGTCAGGAGTTTACTCAGGAATTCAGGAAGAAAGTGTTGGTGCTTGGTATTTCTTTGGATACACGAGAAACTTTGTTCAAATATATCGGCAGTTTACATTCATATTTGCAGCATACTTTATTAATGTTTAATATTGATGATTTTGACGAGGTGTGTGTTTAGGCCATACATATTGAATTAGGTGGCAGATCATTCAAGTTGTCATCTCAGTCATCTAAAGAGATGGAAAACAGAGAATCCAAAGACAATAAGGGGAACATTTCAAAGAGAAAGAAATCAACGATCATTCAGATGGAAAGACCTACTGTTCTCATTGACAGAGAATCGGTCATGATGAATTGAAGTGCTGGAAACTTCATCTAGAACTTAAGCCCAAAAAGTTCCTTAAGGCGAAGGATGAAAAGAAGGCCATAGCAGCAATCCAACAAGACCTAGGTTCAGATTCAGGTGATGAACGAAAAATAACCGCCATGGTTACGACAGGTAAAACTTCTGATATTGGTTCAAGTTCGAAATCTAATGTAACTTCTTCAAACATAAATCCTCCACATGAGGATAAACGAGTTGAACTCTTCCACATAAGGATAACTGCTAAGCATACAAAGATTGACACAATGTTTGACAGTAGGTCGCAAGCAAATTTAATATCTGAACATATAATTAATCAATTGGGATTGGAGACACGGAATCATTCGAGACCATACCCATTAGGTTGGATTAATAAATCAACTCAGATACATGTCACAAAGCAGTGTCAGTTAAAATTTGCAATTACATCTAAGTACATTGATGAAGTGGAATTAGATGTGGTCCCAGTAGACATTTGTGGAGTGGTCTTAGGTTGTCCTTATCTTTATGATAGAGATGCAGTCTTTTACAGAATAGAACATAAATATCACCTAAAGAAAGAAGGGGTTGAATTTATTGTTAGGGCACATAAAGTCAAATCAAACTTGGATTTAATTGTTTCAAATCAAGTTAAGCAGTTTATAAGTTCAAGTAAATATGTACTCATGGTTATCAGGGAACAACATCAGGTTGATTGTTCGAGATGTGAGATTCAATTTATAAATCAATTGGTTAAGGTGGTTAATTCTTTTCTAAGAAGTCTTATTCATGAACAGGATAAGCAACATGAGATACATTTAATGTCTTACGAACATCTTCTTAAAGACAAAATGAATCTCAATTCATTCATTCAATTGAATTATAGAAGATATCATCATCAACAGTGTATTGCAGGGAATGGTACATGTGAGTCTAATTAGAGACTTGTTTCAGATGGTATGTTTATTTTTAGTTTCAAGGGTGTAGGTCAGTGTTGGGGAAAGTTAGTGTCGCATTTCTTTAGTATTGCATCATCATTTCATGCTTTTAAAAGTAATGAAACCTCTCTTCAAGTGGAGAGGAAGTCTATAAGTTTTCATGACCAAGCATTTTCAAAAGCAGATCTAAAGTTTCCTTACCAAGGGTTGAAAACTAATGTGTTAATTGAAAGTGTAAGTCAATGGAAATATCAGTTGATAGACATGGTGATTCAAGTAAATCAACAATTACTTAGATACTTTCAGAATCAAACTAAGTTGCAACAGCCTTTACTTCACAGCTGGATGAGTTATGGGCAGCAAGTTCACTTAGTAATCTGTCAACAGGAAAGTAAATCAAGTCAAGTATTTGATACAAAATCAAAATCAAAATCAAAGGAGTCTTTGAATATTTCAGTTATTCGGGAAAGTAGATTGTTAATACCAATAAGATGTATTGAACAAAGTTCTACTAACTCCTGATTCTTTGTGGAAAGAATCCAATTGCCATTTTGACAACAGGTTCTTTGCCCATCGTTGCAAATTGTACAAACCGCGGATGGAAGAAACAGGTCACCAAATCAAAATGTATCATGGTCAGCATCATTAGGGTCATTACATGCGTGATTGATCGAATGTATTGGTGCATCGTCAGGTCAATATGGAAAGAGAGGGAGTTCTACCCTCATTGACTATTTAATTAGTCAAACTTTTGCGGTCCAAAAGCTTTCAAGTGGAGAGGAATGATCCGGAGGATCCATCGATCCAAATACACAAGTGTATCGTTCAGTGTTGTCATCGTTTCAGTTCAGTTTCGACATATCAATAGTGTTGATAATGATCAATGTTCAGGTAATGTTATGGTTTCATGGTGTTCAGTTGATGTGATGTTGTACTTGGCTGTCGACTTATGTCATCGACAGTTCCGCCAGGGTTTGGTCGACGACATGTGTTCTGTCATTTGACTTTGCAGGATTTATGGTTGATATAATTGATTGTGTAAAAGGGTTCCAGTTAAAGTGTAAGAACCGATAAACAGATGCAAAAAGACAGTAAGGGATTTAAAGCATGAACCTGTAACATT
>APFE031334583.1:0-11371 GCA_000404065.3 Pinus taeda | reverse complement strand
CACCACACCAAACGGAAAAGGAGCTGCATTAAGGTCCGGACCGGGTGGTTTTCCCCGATGTTGTTGCAGCGATTTTCGAGGCATCAACATTTTTTGCGCTAGAAGGAGGGCATGAACTATGAATGGCGAGTAAATCAAAACCTATAGACCATTCTGAGAGTAAATCTCCCTCCACCTCACCTCGAACCTCCCGTTTGCATTCTGGAACACCAGTATTCAAACGAGAAGAAGAGGAATCAACTACCACTGCTCAATCCCATCATACTCTAGAACGATTAAGTCCTGAGTCTCCTGAAGTTCAGTCTCTCATCCAGAAACTTCAAGGCTTTTCGATATCACCACAGAAATTTGAAGTATCTCAAGGGAGTGAGACTTCGCAATTCAATTTACCTCACCCTCTCACCAGACTTCAAAGCGGAAAGCTCGGTATTGAACCTACTCAGTTGCCTTTACCGAAAAGGAAAAAGGCTAAAAAGAACACTGAAGGATCTGACAGTGAGACCTTTTCTTCATCATCCTCCATTTCATCTTCTCCAGTGCGAATTCAACCATCCACTCTTCCATTACACATCGTTGTTCAGCAGGGATCACCAACTTCAACATCCCAACCTATTCAATCTTCAATACCAACTCCTCCCCAAGCACCTGGAATTTCATCAACAATTGTTATTAGTTCTACGATGGCTCAGAATCCATGGAATAGTCCTAGTGTAGTCACTATGCCTGCACCATTACATCCATTACCTGATTATCCTGAGAAATGGTTGTCGAAATTTAATCCAGATGCTGGAACATTAGTCGAAGAACATATTAACAATTTCATGTTATCAATTAATCTAAAAGGAGTAACAGAAGAAGATGTTGTTGTTAGGCTTTTCCCCTACACTTTACAACGATCAGCTGGGTCTTGGTACTTTTCCCTACCCTCTGGATCCATTACCAGCTGGAACATTTTTCAAGAGCAGTTTCTCACTAAATATGGCGATGATAGATCTTTAGCAACATTAATTAATGATCTTTCGAATCTTAGGATAGAATCTAGAGAACCTATCAAGGAATTCAACTCCCGATTCAATAAACTCTTGAATAAGATTCCAACTGACTCCAAGCCAAGTGAGCAAATCAGAAGCGAGTGGTATATAACAGCCCTACCTTCGAATATAGCCATTTTTGTAGATAGAGCTGCAAAACCAACTTTAGCTGAAAACATGAAAGAAGCGCTTGCTGTAGAGAAACGCATTATTGCTTTAGAAAAGAAAGTTGTTCTTGAAGATAGGAAATCCAAAAAAGTTTCTTTTAAAGATGATTCAAAGAAGAAAACCCCTAAAGATCCATATGATATGGAGGGTCTACAAAAGGTCCTCAAAACAATGTCAAATGAAATGGTTGAAATTATTAAAAAAAAAAAAAAAAAAAAAGAGTAGCAGAAACTTCAACAAAAAATCCATTTAGGAATTTTAAGAAACCTGAGTCAAAACCACCAAATGTTATATCTAATGTAGACTTAGATCCTGAAGAGGAATAAGAAGATGAAACAGTTTTACCATCCGACGAACCCGAAGAAGAGGAGGTTGTCGAATGCCATGGAATGTGGGACTTCATTTTACCCAACTCCGATACAGAAAATGAACAAGAAGCTTTCCCTGTGACTACCAAGAGTAAAGGTACTCCTGAACCTGTTTAGTCAATTTCAAAGAAAAGTAGTGCAGGTACCACTACTACAAAAGAAAAGGTGCCCACAAAGAAATCAGCGACAACAACACCCCAAAATCAACCATCATCCTCAAATATACCTTCAACATCTAAGACGTTAGTAGTATCGGATTCAATGGATTACAATATTATTGATGATATGAAGAAGACAAAGGCAAACATTACTATGTTTGAACTTAGCAAACTCAAACATCAGCAAAAATTACTTCTTAAGGAACTAAATGCAGTACCTTCTTCACCTCTTCCTAGTGCTGTGATCTCTAAAGCTGCTAATGATTCAGGTCAACCGCCTTCTGGTAGAATTGAAGCTACTGATACAATTTTAATTGGAGACAGATCAAATTCCCATACTCCCCCTTTCACCTTGACCTATGAGACCTATAATCGAAATATACACAACTGTTTGATTGACTCAGGGGAATCCTCTAACATAATGCCAGCTTCAGTTTGTTCCAAACTGAACATTGAACCCCAAAAGTCTACAATTCATATTGTACAGTTGGACAGAACCAAGGTTCAGGTTTTAGGGGAAATCAACTCTGTAACTATCAGGTTATCAGCTGATCCACAAGTGGTTCAGAGAATTTATATTTTAATTGCCGATATACCTGAATTTTATGGTTTAATCTTGAGTAGAGATTGGTCTAAGAAACTCCATGGTTATATTTCTACCGATTGGTCCCATATGTGGCCACCCTATAAAGGAAAGCCAAATCAAATCAAAATCGATCGGGAGAACCATATGACTCATATTGTCACTGAATTTGAACAGGAGAATCAACCAATAGCATTTAATAATAATATTTTGGGGAATTACTCTTCCGAATCATTCTTTGGAAATTTCACTACCCAACCATCTCCTTTCTCAGTGAATAATTTCACATCCCAAATCGAAATTTTTTCACAAACCGATAGATCAAGATGTGTCAATATTGCTGAGAAAACTGTAAATAAAATTGCTGATAATTCTTTATTTTGGTCACTATACTTTGATGGGTCTAAATCCAGTGAAGGTGCAGGAGCAGAGTGTATTTTAGTTAGCCCTGAAGGAGAAAAAACTATGTTGTCATGTAGATTGTAATTTGAATGCACAAATAATACATCTGAGTATGAGGCCTTAGTTCAAGGAATATATAAAGTTATTGGTCTTAAAGCTCAATATTTGAAAGTGTTTGGTGATTCAAAGATTGTCATAAAACAAGTTAGAAATACAATTCACTGTCTTTCTAGTCATCTCAAACACTATCAGTCTTTGGTGCAGGAACTCATATCTCAATTTTTAGCATTCAATATGTCTCCTATCCCTAGATCCCAGAATGCAGCAGCAGACTTGCTAGCTAATGTTGCTTCTAAACTCCTACCTTCTGAAGATTACAGCCCAGATAGATTTTCAGTAGAGTTAATTTTTAGACCATCAATTCCTGACAATGTCACCAATTAGCGACTGTTCAATCATGACGAAGACATTTTAAATTTCTTGACTTCTGACAAGTCCTACGATGATAAAATCATTGATGAAAGTGATCATGACCTTCAAATGAAGGAAAAGCAGGAAGAAAACTCAATACCAAAACCAGTGGTTAAGCTAGAAGATCTCTATGATATTAAAGACAAGTTTAAACAAGTAACCAATTCAAAGCTCCAAAGTTCCACTTTAAGATTTGAATTGATAAACCTAGGTACTGAGGAAAACCCTAAAAATATCAATTTGGGATTAGGACTTTCTTTGGAAGAAAGAACAGCATTCATTAGGTTATTATGAAAAAATAAATATGTCTTGCTTGGAAATATGATGATTTAAAAACATACGATGCATCGATCATTCAGCATACTATTCCAATGATTTCTGAACAAAAACCAGTCCAACAGAAGTTAAGGAAAATCCATCCTAACTTAGAGAGTCAAATAAAATCTGAACTAAATAAACTCTTGAAGGCTAAGATCATTTTTCCTATCCGACATTCAAACTAGGTCTCCAATATGGTCCCTGTTAGAAAGAAAAATGACGACATCAGGATTTGCATAGATTTCATAAATCTTAATAAAGCAATCCAAAAAGATAACTTCTCATTACCTACCATGGAGCAGATACTCCATTCAGTAGCTGGTTCTGAGTTAATGTCCTTTTTAGATGGTTTTTCAGGATATAACCAGATTTTGGTCCATCCTGGTGACAGGCTTAAAACTACCTTCAGAACTAAATGGGGAACTTATGCTTACCAAAAAATGCCTTTTGGACTTATCAATGCAGGAGCTACATTCCAAAGAGAAATGGATATAGCATTCAAAGGATTGATCAATAAAACAGTAGTTGTCTATTTAGATGATATTACTGTATTTTCCAAGAAAAGGTCTAATCATTTACATGATTTAAATCAAATCTTTGAACGCTGCAGAAGGTATCGTATCTTGCTCAATCCAAAAAAGTCATTTTTCACTCTTAATCAAGGAAAGCTCTTGGGCTTCATTGTTTCCAAAGATGGTATTTATATTGATCTAGATAGAATTAAAGAGATTTCTGATATTCCATTCCCTCATAACAAAAAATCCATGCAGTCATTTTTGAGTCAAAATAACTTTGTTAAAAGATTCGTTCCAGATTTTTCCCAGATTATTTTACCATTGCAAACAATGATTAAGAAAAATTCGGTATTTAGATGGGGATCTACAGAAAAAGAGGCGTTTGATTCTATCAAACAATCAATAATTAATGCCCCTGTTTTAAGCACTCCCAATTTTTCAAATCATTTCATACAGTATACTCTCGCATCCACCTCGTCTTATGCAGCAGTACTGACTCAGATTAATGATCAAAACTTGGAGGCACCAATTTCATTTTATAGTTCGAATCTCTAAGGTGTTGAACTTAATTGTTCAGAAGTTGAAAAGCAAGCTTTTGCTGTGTACAAAGTTGTCAAACACTATAGACCCTTCCTTTTAAAGGCTCGCACAAAAGTTATAGTTCCTTTTTCAGCAGTAAGACAATTACTAATTCAAAGGGAATTAGGAGAAAAAAGGGAAAATTGGGTCACAGCATTACAAGAATATGACTTGGAAATCAAGCCAGCAAAGATTGTCAAAGGCCAAGGTTTTTGCAGGTTATTAGCAAGAGCATCCAATATTCAAGAATCAGAAGGTACAGAACACACTGAAGAAATCAATCAGATAAGTATCACTGATCTGAAATCACAATATGCAGATTTAATTTTCTATTTAAAAAATGGATACACACCTTCTAATCTTTCTTATAAAAACAAACGTACCATTAGATTAAAAGCTAAAAACTTCATAATTGTAGATGATGTACTTTTTAAGCGGAATTATGATTCAATTTTATTAAGATGCCTAGAAAAACCTGAAGCGCAAAAAGTTTTGTAGGAGCTACATGACGGACCAGCAAGAGGACATTTTGGAGCTGATACAACAGCCCACAAAATCATTCATGCTGGATGTTATTGGCCCACCCTATTCAGAGATACTCACGAATACGTAAGGAAATGCCGAAGTTGTCAAATCTCCAGTGGAAGACAAAGAAAACCAGCTTTCCCTTTGCAACCAGTCCATATTGAACAGCCTTTCGAGCAATGGGGGTTGGATATCATTGGGGAAATCACTCCACAGTCATCCAAACAACATAAGTATATCCTTACTGCTACTGATTACTTTACTAAGTGGGTTGAAGCAATTCCTCTGAAGACAACAAACTCTGAAGTAATTATAGAGTTTATAGATCAATTCATCATTACCGGGTTTGGTGTCCCAAACGCTCTTGTTTTCGATAATGCATCTTATTTCTCTGGAAATTCTATGTTTGAGTTCGCTATCAAAAGAGGGTTTAAATTGAAATATTTTGTGAGTTACTATCCCCAAGGTAATGGTTTAGCAGAATCCACCAATAAAAATCTCGTCAAAATCATTAAGCGAATTATTGAGCAGAATCATAAAAACTGGCACAAATCTTTGATATTTGCACTATGGGCTGACAGAATAACACAGAAGGCTTCCATAGGTACTTCTCCATTTAATCTTGTATATGGGAAGGAAGCAGCCCTACCAACCAATTTATTGCTTCCATCTCTAGCCCTAGTGCAGTTTATTGAAGAAAGTCCCCCATCTTCTATTCAAATAAGACATGATCAAATCTTAAAATTAGAAGAAGAAAGGGAAAAGGCCAAAATTATACATGCAAAAAATCAGCAAATTATTAAGTCATGTTTTTATTCAACTTCATCCAGTTCAAAACAATTACAAGTCGGTGATCTAGTTCTAAATGGGACAAAGCCCATGAAAATAAAGGAAAACACATTAAGTTCCAGAAAATGTGGCTCGGACCATTTCAAATCAATGAGAAGATAGGCCATTCTACTTTCATATTGCAATATCTATTAGGTAAGAGAGGTTCTCTTCCTGTTAATGGCCTTATCTTGAAAAAATTCTTCAATTGAGGAGGTACCCCTTCTCCTTTTGTAAATATTCAATTTTCAGCAAAATTTGTGTTCATAGTTTTTAGGATTAATGAAGAATAAAGTTGTAAGGTATCTTCCATTGGCCTTTGCTATATTGAAAAAGTTGCTCAAAAGAAATAGTTTTGATATTTACTTTTAAAATGGAAACCTTAAACAAAATGAAAATTTCTAGGAAATTAGGTATATCTAGACTCTGAAACCCCATTTTATTTTTATGAAATCTTCTTGAGATTTAGAAGTATTGTAAATCATTTTAATGTTTTCAAATGGTCAAAAAAATGGTTATCAATATAAAAACAGAAATTGATTCAATCTTAGCATCTTCAACTCTTACCCTGTCATCCATGCTCTCTTAAGGAGAAAATTGTCCATCCCATTCATCAAAGTTTATGATTACTCAAAGTGTAATTCTAAAATATATTTGATATAAAAGATAAGGGGTCTTATTACAAGCTTTCTTACCATGATCATTGGGGAATAGTTTAACTGACATTACCAATACTGCATACCAAAACAGGGTAATGGCTTATAATTATAAGACAAGGGGTCTCATCACGAGCCAGCTTGTTCAGTTAGATTACAACCAGCGAATGGAATTGTCAAACAGTTGGCCACCAAACCAGGACAATGGCTTTTTATCTTACAAAATAATGAAAAAGAAAAAGAAATAAAAAAATATGAAGGCATATTTTTGGATTCATTCTTTTAATTATACTCTGAAATGGATGGAATATTGGACGATTAAATGGTTAAAAGGTATCCTTGTCGAGACTATAAACGTTTGTTGGCAGCAGAGGCTCTACCTATGACAAAGGAGTCATTATAAAGCTAAGTTGGAAAGGTTCTTTGTTTTATCATTATCAACCAATAAAGGCTAATTTAAAACTTAGAATGTATTTAATTTTAACAAGAGAAGGAAATAGCAAAAATAGATATTATTAGATTAAGAATTTATGTATACATAGTTATATTAGAATTCTCCTCTTAGATAAGATTTCTATATAAAGAAAGTTTAAGTATTTCAACATTGTTCAGAGATAATTGTTTCTCCCAGTGAATCGCCAATTCTTGTGCTGTAAAACAACCCCCCATTTCTTAAAATTTTTATTTTTAACTATAATATGAAATGGGTCCCTTTTAAATATAGATGTGTGAATAAAATTGGTATCAACTCATCCTTCATCAAAAGGTCCAAAGGAAATGATATATTATAAATCTTTTGAACAAATATGAATTGGTCTTATGAAATAAATATATAATTCTTTATTGTTGCGATAAAGCGATTGCAAGATCGCATATTGTAACAACAAGGGATACATAATGCAAAGACCCATTGGTTTACCACGATCCAAAAAGTGAATAACTATCGGTTATCAGGAAAGGCAAGCAAGTATAACAAAATCCCCTCCCATTTTTCTCCGATACGATATCACTATCGGCAATCAGGGAATGTAGCACACCACACGTTAAAGACACCTTTAAAAACTCCCGATGCAATAAGTGTATCGCCATCTGGGATCAGGGATTTTGCAATGACACAAATATTACTACCCAAGCATTTCTCCGATTGCGATCCCATAAAGCTAGGCATGAGTTTCAAAATAGATTGAAAAGGCTTGCATATATTATTTTAGATTATTATTAAAAGCCTTCCCGTTCCCGATAGTGACTCACTTGTGATTATCCGCAAAAAACTCAAGCCACGCTTGAATAAATCATTCGGCATGTAAACGATATGATGGGTATTTAAAATGATTGACATGTTAAAGTGGCCAATTAATGAAGCAGTTATGTCGAGATCTCCACTGAGATTGTATCCACGATAGTATTATTTTAATCCTTCATTATTCGTTAATTAATATAACTCTTTCATATTGGCTCGCACCACCTATTCTTTGTATTACGTTCATTTTATTCCCTGCGTAGAGCTCCGCCGAAGCAACAAATTCAAGCCAAATGGGGAAGAAATCCAAAAGATTTGCGTCAGCTTCAGCTCCCGCAGTAACAAGGCAATCCACCATTGATCCAGGACCAAGCAAGAAGGAATTGATTTCAGACACTACTTGTCTTGGCCTCGATAACGCAAGCTGGCAAAGAATATATAATCTAATTGAAGTTGAAGAGCCTGAAACGGTATCGGTGCAAGCTACTACAGATTCAACTAGAAAGTCAGAGGCTTCCCTGAAGGACTTATCCGACTCATATCTACACCGACTAGAAGCTCGAGAAAAAATTCTTCCGTATATAGATGTAGTGTGATGGGCAGTAGAGGAAATCCTTGTTATGAATAGAACATTCTGCAGAGTCGACGGAACAGTCTTCGGCTTGTTCCAACCTGATGATTTAAGAAAAATGTATCACTTGCCTGAACCACAAAAGAAATACAATAAAGCATTTCTGGAGAAGTTCACAAGTGAGAATGAAACTGAATCGGCCCCTATTCGAGAATGGAGACAAAACCGCGCAAGGCACAAACATGAATCTTCAGGTAAGTACTCTGTAGATTCATTATGTTCTTCTTACTGTTACGATGGGGCAATGATGTGTAGGATTTGGGGATTACATGATTCTACAAAATTCACGATTGAAATGGTTCCTCTAATGGAAGCGATAGTTAACAGTGAGATAATGGATTGGGGAAATATATTGTCAGATAAGTTAGCCACTGCTATTCTTGAGTTTAGAAATAAAACTCGTGTGACCGATAGGTCTATTCCTCTGTTTTATTTTAGTGCTTATATTTTAGATACTCTTTGTTTCAAATCTTAATTTCCTGTACTGGGGTGGAGATGGACTCCACAAGACCCCATGCCAATTCACATTTATCACCAAAATCTGTGGAAAGCACACTATAAGGACCACCTGTATCAAATTTGTAATGGTTTTATGTTGCCCATTTACCGTGCCATTTTTGACAAGCCTGCCCCGAAGATTTCTTCACAAGCAGAGATTGACCTAACCGCTCTAGGAAACTAGTTTGGGGAGGATAAATTCACATACATAAGGGTTTTTGGTAGCCTTCCCAAGCCTCATGTCCTTCCTCTGTACATACCCGACAAGTTGTTGGCCCGAGAATTAGCCTATCAAATTACGTCCGCAGGAGCATCCAAGACTCTGAGGACTTCAAAAAAGCAGGTTTGGCCTACTTTTCCTCTAAGATGCATTGTTTATACTTTGCACGACTATAAGCATGCGGAGAAGGAAGCAAAGAAAATAAACATGCTAAATCTTGCCACCATTCCTAATAGGTGATTTGACCCAAGGAAAGTTGTCTACAATGTGCTTGAACAGGCCAAATTCACAAGGTTTGATCATAAGGAAGATGATTTTGATGACTTATTTTCTTCGGCAGAGTCATTATTCTAGGTCCAAGCACTGGCTAAAATGAGATATAACGATGAAGGGCTAGTAGAATTCAATAAACTCAGAGAACAGAGGTTACAAACTCTGCCTCTAGATTTAATAGCTACTGCCCCGACAACACAATCAAGCGAGCCTGAAAAACAACTCATCGACAAACCTCCTGCTGCATCAAAGATTCTCGAGACAGATAAAGAGAAAGAGCAAGAGAAAGTACAGAAGAAAGAGAAGGAGAAAGTACAGGAGGAAGAGCAGAAAAAGGAGCAGGATAAGGGCAGCGAAAATATCAATGTGGATACACAGATTGATCCGAAACTACTCCAAGAATGGAAGCAATTTGACTCCATCATAAGCAATCTGGAAGGTCCAAAAGGTGTCGATACACCCAAAGAAACAGATACACAGGATACAATGTCAACAAAGGTTCCGAATGAAGGAACCAGCGGCCTACCCCCTAGCATAGATTTAGAAATAATTCCAAAAGATCCCTCTGATCAAATCATTTTGCAGGTGGAGGATATACCTCCATTAGATGTCTTTTACAGTCCAAAACACAGGACTGTAGTGAAAATACAGCGGAAAAGGAGAAGACTTGATCAACCTTCCTTGTTTCCAGAGCAAACAGAGACAGCTAATGTAGTTTGGAAAGAAGAGTTTGATCCTTTCGATGACCTAATGAATCTTTCCCAGTATGCCGAAGCTTACTTGGCAGCCACTATGGACAAGGCATCGGAAGTGAGTAATCTACTTAAAGAAAAAGGCCAAGCAATTATTTTGTTGCAAACATAGCTGTCTGAAGCACAATAGAAAGTTGAACAGTTGGAACAGTAATTATCAACACAGCAACAATTAAATAATCAATTGAATAAGCAGTTGCTTGAAGAAAAACAAAGAATAGACTCAAGCGCAATTCAAACGCAGAAAGAATTATCAGAAGCAATGGCAAGGTTAAAAACGATGAATGAACTAATGGCGAAAACGAAAGATGAGCAAATTGCTTAGCTATCACTTCAAATAGAGAAGTTCAAGAGTCTTCCACAACCTGTCGATTTCAGAGATGAAGTGCTACAAATTAACAAGGCATTGGTGACACAGTTAAGACTATTATGTCATAATATTTCTCAGGTTGAGCCCCTTTGTGATATAACGGCATCAATAGTTGATAAATCAGTTGATGCTAGACAGGATTTGGAGCAGGCCGATGAGACCATGACAAATTTTCTTGCTTGGCAAGACACCAATGAGGGACAAGCAGCAAATCTACCCAAAATCCTAGAGTCACACAAGGAGATCCTATTCTTAGAATGGAAGTCACAGTTGATGAAGGCAGAGAGAGAGGTTTCCAGATGTAGATTATCTACAAGTAACTTAATTGAGTTAATCAATAACACTCTCTATCTGTCTAATATGATTTCATAATGTACCCTAGGTAAATTGCTGTCAGCTAAGACATTGGAGCAAACATGCAATCAGGAGTTGGACTAGAATGGAAGGTTAATCGCAGGCATCCAAAGTTTAACTTGGGACACCTATTGGTTGTTCTTAGTAAAACCATACAGTTAGAGGGCCGCCCTCAAGTGTCTAACCGATGCCATCGGTTGTATCATCCCTGAAATACATGATGCCACATAATCAGCTCAACTCCATTCTCGTCTCAACTGCCCTCTAGAATTTGTACCGATGCTTGCAATCTACCAACTCAGATCAAAGGGAGAACAACCAAAATGATGAATAATGCTGCCAACTACTAACAAACCTGCTGTGGAGAAGATATTCAAGATTTAGTTGTACCAATTAAATAGCATTTTATTTTTGTAGTTAGTTAGTTTAAT